>JAFEKR010000072.1:0-85020 GCA_019022495.1 Epichloe hybrida | reverse complement strand
GAGATACCACTGCCAAGACCATAGCCCTTCTGGAGAAGCTCATCGAGCAATATTACAATCATACCGGCAACAACGAGCTGGAGGATCAAGAGGAAGACGATACCAGCGCCGAGGTCGGAAGGAGGACCGTAGAGACCAGTGAAGACGTAGACGGTGGCGGTGCCAGCGGACAGAATGAAAGCGAAGAGCTTCTGGGCTGTCTGGTACAGCTCGCGGTCGGACTTGAGGTCGAGGTTGACATCAATCATGTGGGTTCCAGCAAGGAGCTGGAAGACCATGCCGGAGGAGATGATTGGGGTGATGCCCAATTCCATCAACGTTCCTCTGTTACTCGCCATCACCATTCGCAGCCAGTATAGCGGATCGGAGTTGTCTGATGAGACGATGCCGTAGAGGGGCATCTGACTCATGATCAAGAAGATGAGGAGCGTCAGGGCAGTCCACATCATCTTCTGGTTGAAGGGGATCTTGGTCTCCGGTTGCTGAACCTCAGGGAGGAACGGCACGAACGGCTTGACCAAGTCAAGAAATCGGACTGTAGAAGCATCACTTCATGTTAGCACCAGGTTCTCGCAGGTCAATTGCGCATCAATTGGCGATGGTCGAGGCGATGGCCTTGGCTGAAGCCCGTTCGTTCCCATAGCTTCGCTGTGCGTACCGTTGGGTTTCGGCGCGTGGGAAGTCCTCCCGGAGGCATGCAAAAAGGTAGGTAGCTTGGGGTCCAGCAAGAGAGACAGAATTACTTACGGGAACTCATCGTAACGGTTACAACGGCGACGAATTGACGAAGAAGAGAAAACCGAAAAGAACGAAACTAATTCATTCAAGGAGAGGAGGAAGAGAGAGGGAAGGGATAACGAGCTAGCGATGCAAGGAGGAGGTTCATCGACGGGCAAAATGCACATAAAAAGGGAGGTGGGCGATCTGGCTTCAAGCCCCAACAAGCCCCCGAGCCCCCCAAAGTGTACGTACATGTGTCCAAGTTCAACATTGCTGGGGGGCCGCACGTGACCCACCTCCACAGGTGCACTCCCATTCACTTGCCTACATTGTAGAAGGAGTCTAGAGCGGGGGAGCTTCGGTCCAATGCGGCTGTTGGATTTGTCTACAGACTCGTTGTACATGTTTTGATTTACATCGGAACCTGATGAGAGCTCTCGAGGTCGGAGTACCGAGACGAGTCGCTCGCTCACCCATTAACGCAGGGCAACTATATGAAATTGCATAGCTACTTCACCTGCCTTGTTACATACTGCTTGCAGTGGAGCTTTTTAGAATCTCCATGCGCAAATGCTCAACCGCCTGCGGCACATATTCTGTCGCAATGTTTCCACCATGGCAGGCAATCGAATTCCCGCGGAGCCGTTGCTAGTCGTGCTAGGTTCAACTGGCACAGGCAAATCAGATGTGAGTGAGCAACTTCTTGACACAGAAACATGCAAGCTCATCGTAATATCTCTCAGCACACGTACATAACCTCTCAAAACTAACTCTTCAATGCGTTCAACAGCTAGCCGTAGAGCTCGCGACAAGATTCAAAGGAGAAATCGTCAACTCAGATGCCATGCAACTCTACAATGGCCTCCCCACCATCACTAATAAAATGACATGTACGGAGCGAAAAGGCATTCCGCACCACTTGCTCGACCACATTCCCCTTCAGGACCCCCCCTGGGACGTAGATGATTACAGGCGCGAAGCTACCAAGGTCATTGCTGAGATTCGCGCCAGGGGCAACCTGCCCATTCTTGTTGGCGGTACACAGTACTACATTGACCCGTTACTTTTCACGGACGTGATTCTAGATGAAGTTCACCAGATGGCGGACTCATCCAAGACTTTCCCCATCCTTGAACAACCGACAGAGGTGTTGCTCGAAGAGCTTCGCAAGCACGACCCCGTCATGGCAGAACGTTGGCACCCCAACGATAGGCGCAAAATCTCCCGCTCGCTCGAAATATACCTACACACTGGTAAACCGGCGTCGCAGTTCTACGCGGAGCAAGAAGCGCGCAAAGCCGCCGCGGCAAAGGGCGAAGCGGCCACAAGACCGTGGGAGAAGCTTCTGTTCTGGGTATACTCTGAGAAGGAGGCTCTACGAGAGCGCCTGGACAAGCGTGTTGACAGTATGCGCAACGCAGGCCTACTGGATGAAGTGCGCGATTTATATTCATTTAAGAAGGAGATGAGTAAGAGAGGTGCAGCCCCGGATGCCACAAAAGGAATCTTTCAGTCGATCGGATATAAGCAGTTTGAACCGTACCTGGAGGCTGTCGAGGCTGGAAAAGATGCGCAAGAAGTTGAAAAGCTGAACTTGTCAGGACTAGAGGATATGAAGGCTGCGACAAGGCGTTACGCAAATTACCAGACGAAATGGATCCGTTTGAAGCAGATGCGTCGCTTGCAGGCCGAAGGTGAAGAAGCAGTACAGAGTTTATACGTCATGGATAGTACAGACGTGTCCAAGTTTCAGGAGAACGTAGTTGAGCCAGCCGCTCTGCTGACGGAGAAGTTTCTCAAGGGAGAGCCGCGGCCTGCAGCAGTGGAGATATCCGAACTGGCGAGAGAGGTGCTCACCACTGCTATTGAGCCACCGCCCAAAGAGACTCCTATAAAGAGGACCTGCGAGCTGTGCCAAACGGTGCTGGTCACGGAACAGGCGTGGCAGAGACACGTCAAGGGCACTGGGCATCGGAGGGTGCTGAGGAAGAAGCAAAAGTTGGCACTCGTCGCTGCGAATGAGACATGGAGAACAACGGGAAGGAGAGACGGAGAGGATGAATTAAGCAAAGCGGATGGATCCAGGGCGTCTAGCCCAGACATAGGATTCATCTTTTCAAGCTGATATTTCTACGTCAGAGCTCTTGACTGGCAAGTGTATTTGCCGGGGTAAATTCCATCTGAATTCACGTCATCGTGGTCGCCTGCCGCAGTTGGCGAATGACTCCGTAAGCATAAGTAACAACTACTTCACAGACAACAATCTCGCCCTCAATCTTTTCAGGGACCAGGAAGGATATCAGCCAGCGTCTGAGTTCGTTGGCAGATGGTTCTCGGAAAGAGAAAGTGGAAAGAAAGATTGTCTACCGTGGCAAGACTCATTGATCACGTGGACAAGATATTTTGACAGCCATCGAACACGACGAAAGCAAACGGGGTCTTCCCAGCCGTGCTCCCCCCCACCGCCCCCCACCGCCCCCCCAGGTCGAGTCATCGCCGCTATGGCTTCACGATGATGGACCAGAGCCAAGCGAATCACGACGGACCACAGCCCGTATTACAAGCCCAGCATCCACAACATCAATGTTGCGCATCCCTGTCGGAGCAACCTGTCGGAGCACATGGCACCAGAACCACCTGTGTGACTTGTTCGACGCTGAAGAAGTGGACTTTGCCATGTGGACTTTGCCATGTGGATCTTCATAAGCAACTCCGCCAGGTTGCTCTCGTTCCGCTGTGCAAGACTGATGGAGCACAAATCATTTCTATGCGCACGTCATTGGAACAGAGGGCCGAATCCTCGGGTGCACAAGTTGGCTGCCTCGAATGCCTTGGTCCGAATGCCTGGGAGCCATTTTTCGAGCTGCAATGTGCGATGACATGGCAGAAGCGCATCAACGCTAAGTCGAGACGATGCATGGATCCGCGGAGTAAAGTAAGACATGTGCGGAGCAAGCGGAAGAAACTGAGATGTGTTTGTATATGTAGGCTGGCGGCAAGCCTTTGTTCTGAAGCTGTGAAGCAGTACATACTCCGTATCTTCAACTCATCCATCTCATCCATCCCATCCCCTTCGCCCCGCCCCGCCCGTCCCTCCAGTCCCTCCACTTCCTCCACTTCCGCTTGCGGGTTCTTTTCTCCCCAACGCTGACGAATTTGTCAGAACGACGCAGCTCGGGCTACCAGACCGGGACTGATACACAGGCACCCAACTTTTACACCCATGCTTGCTTTTGCTGTTGCTTTTTCGAGTGGCGTTCGTTTGTTGTGGAAGAGGTCCCGATAGATGTCTTGTGCAAATCGGCGGTACATACCGAGTACGGACTACGGAGTACGTCCATGGCCTTGCGCCATTTGCTTTCCATATCTCAGCCAGGCAACCTTTTCCTTTTTTCTTGACCCGGATTCCAGGGACATGTCCGAGTGAAGAGGCAGAGGAACTAGCGGAACCCCTCCTCACGAAACGGAGAGAGTGCAACAAATCCCACCGCCAGGCTGTATTATTATTAGCGCCGGCGTCGCACCTTATTTTCGTTTCGTCAACGACGCCAGCCAGACTGTTTCACTTCTCGTCCGCTTTTTCTTCCTTTTCCCAGTATACCCTTGCCATTACTGTAGAGCGCCCCCGACACCATCACTGTGCTCGAAAGGAGGGAGCAGACGGCAGGTTTCACTTGTTCGGAACGCGCGACGTCGACATTCCCTTCGCGACTTTCTTTGCACAACCGAGCTCTGTCTGGCATGTGAGACATTCGCAAGCCAGACATGTCCACATCCGTGTCTCCCGCAGCGCCGCATAGGCAGTCGAGAATTCTAGCTTGCGTTCTCTGCCAGCATCGCAAAATCAAATGCGATCGCAACTCGCCCTGCTCCAATTGTATAAAGGTATGTATGTCATTCTCAAGCCCACGATGTGGTGGCTTTGGTGTTCGCCGTGTTCGCCGCCGCAACATCAAACTCATCCCCCCCCCACCTTTGTGCCTGGTCCCGCTTTCTGGAGGCTTGGGCAACAGCCTCGATGAGCAGAACTGTGCAGGAAGAGGCAGAAGAGGCAGAAGAGGCAGAAGAGCTCACGACTCCCGCGCCTTAGGCAAACGTCACTTGTGTTCCCAGTACACCGGCTCCTGCCAGGAAACGACGACGACCCAACCAAGATCTCCAGGAACGTCTGGCACGATGTGAAGAGCTGCTCAAGCAGTACGCCGACGGTTCGGCCCCCGGCCAGCAACAGTCCGCCTCCCAGACCACAACGCCTTGCATTAGCGAGACTATCATGTCCGATCGATCGGACTCCGCTCCTCCTACGAGTGACAAGTCGAACAACTTCAAGCCTGCATGCCGAATGGTCAATGATGATGGCAGCGTTCGCTTCATGGACAGCTATATCTGGGCTGCGGTCTACGAGGAGGTGAGTCCGCGACACAGGCGTTGGTTGGCGTTGGTTGGCGTTGGTTGGCGTGGCATGCTTCTGCAGGCTGAGAGGATACATTACGATGCTCATGTCGCCAGGATATTGCACGAGGAGAATTTGCGCGGTTCATCGAATTGCTGACAATTGCTAATTCAAGGGTGTAGTTGCAAGCAATGAGAGATATTGTTGAGACTGAAGACCCGGAGGACTCGAGCATTCTGGGATCAGAGGAGCCGACCCCGGAGAATAATTCTGACTTGTTTTTCCCAGGCGATCTCTCGACTGCCAACATCGAGGATCTCGTCCCAGAACCCATACATGCATTCAAGCTGTGGCAGTTGTTCTTGGACCGGGTCAACCCCTTGTTCAAAGTGGTTCATGTCCCTACCATTCAGCCCGTGGTCTTGGAAGGCGCCATCAGCATGACATCGCTGCCACATCACCAACAGGCGTTGTTATTCTCAATCTATACCACAGCGGCGCTGTCCCTGAGCGAGAGTGAATCCATCCAGGCGCTGGGCATGTCGAGGGAAGCGGCGGTTCAGAGATTCTTGTCCGGTACCAAGGTGGCTTTGATACGATTCAACTTTTTGAAGAATTACAACATGACTGCTTTGCAAGCACTAATTCACTTCATAGTACGTTCTGTTCTTTTTTTTCTCTTATTCCATCATTTATGCGGCATGCTGACTGTATGACAGCACTCCCTGCAAGGCCGGTACGATCGTCATGCGGCCTGGATTCTCACCGGCACGATTGTGCGTATTGCCCAAAAAATGGGATACCACCGCGATGGCGAAATCCTTGGCTTGGACATGTATGAGACGGAAATGCGTCGTAGATTATGGTGGCAAATCATCACTCAAGACTCCAAGTATGCCATGCTCTCTGGTCTGAGCCAGTCACTTCAACCGCTCCATTGGGATACCAAAATGCCTTCCAATATCAACGACGCAGATATCTTCCCAGGATCAACTGAAAAAGTGCAGGCTCGAGATGGTCCAACAGAAATGGCCTTTGTTCTTATCATGAACGAGATCTACAAGTTCAAGGTGCTGTCAGATGAGAAAAACAACGGTCCAGCATTTGAAGCTGCGCTTTTAGGACACGATCTCGGGCCAGACAAGGAGGCGTCCGATGTCATGGTCAACCAATGTCGTGAGCACTTCCAGGAGCTTGAAGACAGACTCGTGGAACTGGAACAGAACTACGTCGACGTCAACGCAGGCAACGTGCACAAAGCTGCCAAGTGCATCCGGCAGATTTTCATGGGAAGAATCGGCGAAATGATGGTGCCGCTCCATCTACAACCCGAGTATGGAACGGAAATTTTTGGCCCCAAGGATAATCTGTTCAAGACTTTCATACTCGGAAGCGAACAGCGATTAGATCAGTACGAATCCATGGGCGAATGCGGATTTCTATGGTTCGTCAAGTCATACTTCCAACTCGACGTCTTCGCTGTTATGACGGGCCAGCTCTGTCAACGACCTACAGGCAGCCTTGCCGACCGCGGCTGGGCCATGGTGGAACGAATATATGGGCATCACGAAGAACTGTTTGACATGTCATCCAAGCAGTATTCGATGCAGGGCCACATCACACTCAAAGCCTGGAGAGCACGAGAGAAGTATTTCGTGCAAAACAGCCGACACTTGGACACGCCACCATACATCCGGCGTCTCCGAGAGCTTCTACCAGCTGTAGATTCCCGTTCCTCCATGCCCTCTACCGGCACAACTCCCCCCGCATTCAACCCAAACGATGCGCAAAGACAAGCCGCAGCTTTGTTCCCGCCAAATATGCCTCATCATGATCTCATGCAGCAACACCAGCAGCAACATGCGCATCCACAACAACAACTTCCACAAGGCGGGGGCATGCGTCCATTCCTGGGAGGATTTCTCGACATGCCCGACATGAACTGGGACGTGTTGGGTGACGTGATGAATCCTCAAGATCAATTGTCCATGGGCATGTTTGGATACGGCGGGATTCCGGCCGCCAACACTGGCGCTATGGGTAACAACAACATGAACGATGGACAGTTCTAACGGAGATGGGAATCGCAAACCTGATGACAAGAGTGACATGAATGCCTGCGAGCACAGCGTTGTACCTTGTCTCCACTGGACTGTCGTTATAATGTCGACGCTATGAGTTGGGATTTTTTTTTTCTTCGTTATTTTCCTTTTTGACAGGAGTAAGTTCCGAAGTGGAGGTGCAAAAGAAAACCCTCGTCTTCCTCATTGACGTCTTGGGGTTGGCGCGAGATGCCTCCGCCTCGACAAACATGTATTATTAGTACCACAGCGACGTGACATAAAACTCTACTTTCGGTGCCAAGAATCATGGATACGGTCATTGATGGTATAGATGGAGTATTTGAGCAATCGATAAACATGATTTCTCGGAGATGCGCACGCAAGGTGCAGGTGCCTGAGTGACCCTCGGGGTGTGTGATGCACGAGAACTCTACGAACCTTACGTGACCATGATAATTTTGTCCACCAATCTTCAGTCCACCAGTCCTCGGCTGAAGACACCCCGCCAAATGATTCACAAGCAGAAGTCTCACACGGGCCAGAAACACATGTAGAAGAATGTAGATCTCAAAATGAAACGGCTTCGGGACCGACCACCCGAAGCCGAGATTAACGACGGACCAATTTCTTCTCCGAAAGCCCCTAGGTCCAAAAGACCCTGCCGCATCGCTGTCTCCATCACACAACCTGAATCGTGTTTTATCCAAACAGCGCCGCGACGAGCCAATTCGTGACTATCTGGAGAAGAAGAAAGGGAGGGAGAAGAAGAAAAAATGGGGAGAGAGTTTTCTCGTGGGCGTAGTAATCCGATGGAGCCCGCACGTGATCCATATAGGCGAATCAAGTCACGTGTCGTCGGAGCTGAGAAATCGAGCCCCGCTGGTTGGTGCGCTGGACCGAGGAACCGACCGGTTGCAACTTTCCCGTTTCCCGAGGACTTGTGGGCCGTCATCTTGAAAACCTGCAACTCGACCAGGTCAACTTGGTATCATCGTCCACAGGAATCTACCACTGCGAAGAAAATGATTGCTCAGCGGGTTGGCGTGGCTGCTTTGCGCAGAGGTATGTGAATTTTGCCCTTTGCGGCAGATTACGGGTTTCCCCTTCCCCTCTCGATGGCTCGTCGCGTCGGCGCGGAACGGCGGGACACGATCAAGGTTGCTGACCAAGTGTATGTAGGCGCGAGGCCTCTCGCGTTCTTCAACCAATTGCCCAAGGTGGCCGTCGCAACTGGCATTCTGCAGGCTCGGTAAGAAGAATTGGCAACTGTTCTCGTTTGCCTCCTCCTCCGACCATGATGAACATCTATCTACACCTACATCTGAACGATGACGACAAAGTACAGTTCCATTTACAAAGAAACCTCTGCTAACGTCGGCCGGCGGCGATAAAAAGCCCCGTCGCCACCGCCAAGGTCTCCCAGGAAGACGGCCACCAGATCCTCGTGAACCAGCGTCTTCGGCGGCCCGTCTCCCCCCATCTCGGCATCTACAAGATCGAACAGACTTGGCTCGGACACTCGGCCTGGACCCGCATCACGGGGTGCACCCTCTCTGGTGCCGCGTATGCCTACTTCACTGCTTACCTGGTTGCGCCCCTTCTGGGCTGGCACCTCGAGTCGGCCTCGTTGGTCTCGGCCTTCGCCACACTCCCGTTCGCCGTCAAGGGCGGCGTCAAGTTCGCGCTGGGCTTCCCCTTTGCGTACCACTTTATCAACGGCCTGCGACACCTGTGGTTCGACATGGGCAAGGGCTTTTCCAAGTCCTCTATTAAGAAGGGTGAGATGGCGCTCTGGACGTCGAGTATCCTGAGTGGCTTGTACTTGGCTTTTGGTCTGTGAGAGACGAGATTGCGAGAAGAGCATTTATTTATAGAACCAGGGAAGGGGTGGTGTAACAGGGAACGTACGTGGACTGGGCGGCAGTTTGGAAGACTCGCGTATCGCGTATGATGAAGTGTGAAGCTTGTGGTTTGGGACGTAACCTATGCTGAGCAGACCTTAATTTTCCCAACACTAGTTTGTTCGGCTACCTAGGTTTCGAAAATGCAGTGCCAAACAGGTCTGGTGTATGGTGTAAGCTCCCGTGGTGAAAAAATGTAATGATAGCTCATGATTTTGATATCGCTTCCCCAGAAAGAAAGAAAAACAAAAGAAGAAGAAGAAGAAACGCCAATTCGCCAGACTTTGGTTGAACAAATATGTCGCCTTTCATCCATCCTCATTCCAGCAACCTAGCGTCCAGTACCGTCCTAATGAGAGCGCGATTCCCCAACGACGCAATCTTTTGCCCAACAATTGGTCCAATAAACTCATTCAGCTCAGACGATTCCCTCCCCGCCGACTCCCCATTCACTCCATTTGAAACATTCAGTCCGGCATTCTGGCCCAACGAAGCCACGGCCTGTACTAATCCCTGTACGAGCATCTCGTACTCGATACTGCCTTCCGACTTCTCTTTCAAGGGCTGCAGGATAGCCGAGTCAAACGTCTTGAGGTTACGCAGGACGAGCACACGAATGGCCTCGGGCCCGCCGGCTTCCAGCAGGCCGAAGATGGCTCCGTACAGCACCGCGGGCGGTTTGGTAGGATCGAGAAAGTACTTCAGACACGTTCGCGTGAGCTTTGGTCGCAGTAGGGTGTTCGACGCCGAGTATTTCCGTGCCATTCTGCCGACCAGCGACGCGGCTAGTTGCCTCAGCTCGTACTGGTCCCTCATGGCGTCCACGCCATCGTCTGCACCAAGATTGCGCGCCATGAGGCACGTCAGGGCTGGCGCGGACAAGGAACTGGCGTATGGATCCAGGAAGAGGCTCTTGTTTTCGACGAGCGCATTCGTCAGCTCCATCATCTGCTTGAGGGTAAACGTATCGTCGAGGTGGTGCGTGACGCGGTCCATGATGAAGTTGATAAAGTAGGGCACCAGCTGGTGCAGGCCTGGGTCGTCGCGCACCGAACCCAGCGCTGCTTGGCGCAGTCTCACGACCTCTTCGTCGGGGTTGTCGTCCAGGACGGCGGCTTGGATCTTGTCAAAGTACAGAATGAGCTCTTTGCTGACAATGTGTTTGACCGAGGGCTTGACGGCGACGTTGTCGTTGCCGGCGAGCGCCGCGAGCGCAGGGTTGGCGCCAGGACCCTTGGGCAGAAGCTCCTGGGACCGGGACTCGGCGCTGGTAGGATTCTGCGGAATGGACGGCTGGACGCCCTCGATGGCGAGCCAGTGTGCCGTGAAGTTCATGTCGCGGGGCACCTTGGGCAGCGGCGCATTGATGAGCTTTTCAAAGTCGACTTCCTCGTCTTCAAGGTAGAACAGAGGCTGGCCAGGGCCGAGGCTGGCCTCGCCGTAGCGCAGCGGCCGGGTCGAGTCGTAGCCGTAGAGGGGCTCGACGTCGAGGACTTTGAGGGCGAGGGAGACGTCGTTGACGGTGAGGGTGGTGCGGCGGGCGGCGCGCATGAGGCGGAGCCCTTCGATGATGACTTGGCCGATTCGGTACTCTACATCTTGAGTGAGGGCTTTGAGGGCCTCGTCGTTGAGAGAGTTGATGCCGACGGATTCGGCCACGTCTTTAACATTGTCTGAGTTCCAGAGGAGCTTTGGCTTGGGGGCTTCGGCCGCCATGGTTCGAGAGGTTGGTGACGAGGTTTGATGGAAGGTTGCGAGGTTGTGATGAGAGTTGGTTTGGCACTGGGTGGTCGCAGGTGGTCGCAGGTGGCCTGGACCCACTCTGAAGCTTCTGATTCGGTCACGCTTGCATCCCTTGCATCCCTCATTGCCGATAATAAAGATCCTTAATAATAATTCTTTGCATGACTTTATCGCGACCTCGGGCGTCAATTCTTGCAGCAAATATGCATACAATTCTGACCCAAGACGGCCAAACGAAGGAAGTCTGTGTCTTTATCAACAACTTTCGGTCCTGAACGAACTTGATCGCATCTTCAAATGAGTGAGCTACGTCGTCTACCAGACCTGCCTTGTTGGCCTCCCGGCCTGTTGTATATGTATCTGTTCGATTCGAGGACAAATCACGGCAACAAACGGGTCGCGCGGGGGGGGGGGGGGCACCGAAATCGAGCTCGTCGATGCAGATCCAGCCGATCCAGCCCTTTCCGTCGGGACCGAGGCGGTAGTCATGTGTGACGTCACTCAACCTGCCGAACCTGATTTGGTCACTCACCGAGGAGATCAGGCCACTGCAGACATGTACCAATCAGAATCCGTCTTCATCAAACGGCCAACTTGGGACTTCGGCGTGCCTTTTGACCGTCCGCCGCTGCTTCTCCCAATATTGTTATTTGACATGCAACATGGCGTCCCAAGATGAACGACGGCCCCTCCTCGTCCCACGCGAAGAGGACGAATATGACGACCGAGATGAATATCAGCAACTACCTCAAGACAACTTCGCAACGGCGGATCGAGTCACCGTCTTCGTCTTGCTAACCCTCATTGTCATCACCCAGACGATTGGGACGTCGCTTCACAAAGGCGCCATATATTTCGTCGAGTATGACATCAACAGCCGCAACCACCAGCCCAATTCCACCGCTACGTTTCCCTGGCTATGTGAGTCGGACAAGGCGAATGCTGAATTCTCCACGATTGAGCATTGGAAGGGCCACCTGAGCCTACTCGTTGCTCTATTGACAGCGGTGCCCTATGGACTTGCTGCCGATAGGTTCAGTCGTAGAAATTTACTGGCTCTGTGCACTGGGGGCATCTTGATTTCCATGGCAGGAGAGATTATTGTTTGTCAGTACATTTTCCTCCCTCAATCTGCAGTTACTTTTCCCCTTGTGAACGGGAATCAAGATCCTCATGCCCCTCACGAGCTAACTAATGTATAAATTTTTGACAGGCTTATTTCCAAAATTCTTCTCCCTGCGACTCGTTTGGCTGGCCACCTTATTCACCTTCATTGGCGGTGGACCACTCATTTTTTCCGCTCTGGTGTTCGTCATCGCAAGTGATGTTTCGAGCCATGCTCAAAGGTAAGCGGCAATTAGCATGATTTCATTTCGACTCTTGACTACTTTGACGCTCACACCAGGAACAGAGTTACCGTCTTTTTCTTCATTGACGCCCTCACAACCATTGCGACCTCCTTCAGCCAGCCACTTTACATGGGCCCAACACACAACAACCCGTGGCTTGCCATCTACATCGGTCTCGCGACGACTTGTGTCTGTACTATCCTTGTACTCTTCCTCCCGGCAACCCGAGACGTTGCCAGCCTCACAAGACTAGCTCGCTGTGAGGATGCTCACATAGACGACTCTGATAACCTCGTCTCCAGGCTATACTCCTATGGCAAGAGCGCAGCAAGACGGCTAGTATCAATTAGTCGTATGGTTACAGTCAATAATAAACGCCTTGGATTGCTCTTGTTGGGAGCCTTCCCGTTTTACATGTCATACAACTCGCCTATTACCATGTTCTACTGGACCAGACGCCTGCACTGGTCTATGTCTGATGTATGTGACTTCGCGTCCAATGCAACCACCAGTTTAACCCCTTTTCTCTTACTAACGCACCAACTTAGGCCGGTCTCGTCAGTATCGTCAAGCTATGGTCAAACCTGGTCGTCGTAGCACTCGTTCTTCCCATCACGTCGCAAATTCTCACCAGACTCCACTACAACCCTTTACAAAGGGATCTATGGCTCGCGCGAGGAATCGTCCTGGCCGTGGTAGCGGGCTTGGTGATCACGGGGTTCTCCAACGGAAGAGCCATGGTCATCATTGGTACGGTACTACTATCGCCCGATTCCGCATTCATTCCCGTGGCGAGGAGTCTGCTTGTACTTTTCAACAGCGAGCAGCACACTGGTGTGCTTTTCAATTTAGTTGTAGTTATGCAGAGTCTCTCGCTCTTGATAGGATTGCCCTTTTTGGAGTGGTTGTTCAAGATAGGGTCACACTGGGGAGCCGCGTGGTACAGCTTACCTTTCATTGTTCTGGCAGTGCTCACGGCTCTTGCCGGTGGGAGTGTTGCGAATCTCCGGACTCGAGAGCTTGAAGCAGAGGATCAGCAGAGAAATGAGCAGGACGTTGCGTAAGGTGTATTTGACGACGGCGTGCACGACATTGAGTAGGAAGGTATGTAGCCAAGTTATCCGAGAAGGCAACCAGTACATGTAGAATGCATCTTGATGGCGTTGGATGGTATTGAGGACGGAAGATTAATAGGCCCATTGACTAGGGCATTACAATGTTAATATAAGATCTCGGTGGTGATTTTCTTGTAAGCACAGCTGTTGCGAGATTCAGATCGAGTATCGAAGCGAAGTGGTCTGAGTCGTTGCACGAGCTTTTCATATGGACAGGTACAGAGTGCTAGTACGGATGCTTGAATATTTGACTCGGCAGAATGTGTCAAACTTTGAGCTAATTAGACTTGGCGATAGTGGTGTCTCCCAACAAAATATTTTCAAGGTCAACCAAAAAAAACTTATCTACTCATAGCACTATCAGAGGGTCCATGGATAGATAAATAGGCAATGGCACTCAAAGCCAAAAAGAATGTGCGGCCATCGGGAGTCGAACCCGAGTCGGCTGAATGGAAATCAGCCATGCTAACCGTTACACCATGGCCGCTGATTCATGTGAGACGGGGTGATATTTGCTATCATGTTCTCTTTGCAATCAGATAGCCGGTGGATTAGTTCATCTACATACACCCTCTTTGTATGTCATGCGGGGTCGGATTCGTTGAAGCTTGACTCCTTTGCTAAAGCCTCATGGATATAAAGAAAGAGGGAGGATGCTCAATTTTCCAAAACGCAGTGATTTAGTTTGAATCATGTGAAGCTAGGTTTGTTCGATGAGCGCATCTCAAGAAGTCCTGTTGGTCTGATCGTATTTGCCCTTGTTTCACATAACACCATTCTCATTCTGACGTCAATGCCGCGGTGGGAGCTTCCAAAGCGGGGTCATGACAGAGATCCATCCCCATCCGCTTGGTAATAATGTAATAATGCTGCGTACAGAATGAAGAATGGTAGGCCCCGTCGAGCTAGACGCCGGCGAATTCAAATGAGACTAGTGAGAAAGAGGAGAATGCACCGTTCCCTGGGTATTTGGTTTGAAAACAGGGTATAAAGGGGACGAACATCTACTCGGGTAGCCACATCATCCCGGATTCACTAAAGACTTACCCCTACCTCGCACCTTGCAACACACCACAATCAACTTGCTCTAACTTGCCATACACGTTCTGTCCCAAAGTAGTCGGCGTCTGTTTCTCACAATGGCCAAGAAGGTTCTCGTCGTTCTCACCTCCGCTGACAAGATTGTCAAGCTGGACAAGCCCACCGGTTGGTACTTGGTAAGGCGCCACATATTCTCGACTCCTCCATCCCTCGGGGTGCCACGTCGTTTCCAGGCACATGATAGCAGCAGAAAGCAGCATAATCTGACCACTCCCTTGGCAACAGCCCGAGCTTGCCCACCCTTACGATGTTCTTGCCCCCAAGGCCGAAATCGTCGTCGCCTCTCCCAAGGGCGGTGTCGCGCCCCTCGACCCCAGCTCCGTCGAGATGTTCAAATCGGACGAATCCTCCGTCGACTTCCTCAAGAACAAGAAGCATGTCTGGGAAAACACCAGGCCCCTGAAGGAGTTCATCGGTCGATCGGGCGAGTTCGACGCCATTTTCTACCCCGGTGGCCACGGTCCCATGTTTGACCTCGTCGACGATGCCGACTCCATCAAGCTCATTGAGGAGTTCTACAATGCTGGCAAGCCCGTGGCTGCCGTGTGCCACGGCCCCATTGTCTTCCGTGACGTCAAGATTAAGGGTGCGCCTCTTGTCAAGGGCAAGAACGTCACTGGGTTCACGAACGTCGAGGAGGATCAGGTCCAGCTTAGTGCTGCGATGCCCTTCCTGTTGGAGGATGAGCTGAAGAGGGTCGGGGCTAGCTTCCAGGCTGCTGACGAGCCGTGGGGAGAGAAGGTGGTGGTGGATGGTTTGCTCATTTCTGGCCAGAACCCTGCTTCTGCCAAGGGTGTAGGTGAGGCTATTCTGAAGGCTATTGGTGCTTGAATCGGGAGAGTGAGATGAGACAAAGGGGGGGTAAAATAACTGAGGTGATTTTGTGTCGATTCCGCCTGAAGAACGACCGGATGCAAGTATATGAGAGTGCAAAGCCCAAGACAAACGAACCGTCTTCATCAGAATCGGGGTCCCTGATATCTTGAGACTTGGCGTGACCAACCCACCCATCTTCATGTGTCCGTCCCTGCCAAGCACAGTCGACAGGGTCTCGCGATGCAATTTTCGTTGGTAAGAATGCCAGCATGATTGGTCAGTAGAGTAGACGATAACGTGTTGCCGTCAGATCGACCCACTTGAGTCGTCGTTACAGTGGGGCGTACATGTACCCGGTGGCTACACAAATCGACGCTCTCAAGAGCCGAGACAACAAGCTTAACCATTTGTTCGAGGGGCACAAACAGCAACGCATATTACAGATGCTCCGCAGGCTCACTCGCAACGCATACTGTTCCAGGCCGCTGAAACATGCCTCTGATCGGGAAGGCCAGAGCCTCCAAAGCCTGTCTTCAATGCCGCAAGAACAAGACCAGGTGCTACGCATCGGGCGAGTCGAATGGCGTTTGCTTGCGATGCGCAACTCTGTCGTTGGCATGCTCGCTCAAGACTGAGGGATCCCGAAAGCACACTCCAGCTGTCAATCAGAACGACCACGGCTCGGGGAGTAGAGGTGTTGTTCTCCCAGACTCGACCCAACAACACGCGAGCGTGGACACCAGGTGAGTTTGCCTTCTTTTACACAACATCGGAATCCTTCCTTCTTGCTTGCGGACATTCGATATGTTGGCCATGTCTACATCTTCTCACACGCGAAACCTAGACTCGATAGACTGGAAGGACTTATGGAACGGCTGGTGAATCGACTTGAAACGACTATTGACAGCTCGGCCTCCGGCACCAAGCACCAGCCGCCTCGGCAAATAGATGATGGTTCGGATATGACTTCGTTTTCACGACGTCGGGACAGTCACCCTGCGCCAGTGTTCCTCATACGAGATGCTTGTGCCCATGCCGGAGTCTCGCCACCCGGGAACGTTGACTCCGGCTTGTCACGGCCGCCAGATGCCATCTCAATGGGAATCGTGTCACTGGGGACCGCCCATACCTTGCTCAAGATGTGTGTTGCCTGCACCCCGACTGTCATGTTGGAATATCAGCACGCAAAAGGCTAAAACCACGCCCAGATTTCGCACACATTACGGACGATGGGTGAAATTCTCCGAGGACCTGTCCACAGAAGCACTACTTCTGCAAGTTCGTCGGTCACCTCTCCTCGTTTGCAGCATCTTCTTGATTGCGGTGAGGCACACGACCGAGCAGCTCGCCGACAAGCTCGCGCCCCGTTTATTTGACGAGGCAAAGAGCCTTCTCAGTTCTGCTCTACTCATAGTCCCGCAGCCCATCGAGTTCTACCAAGCAGCCATCATTCTCGGCCTGTGGTCGACAACCATCGGCCAAGTACCGCTGAGCATCGATAACTGGATGCTGACCGGTTACGCACTTCAGCAAGCTCTGGCTAGCCCGTTCTTCATAGAAGCCTTTCGTTGCGGCCCTTCAGTGCCCGTCACCAAGGCACACCGCGACGCATGGTGTCTCTGGAATCACCTCGCCATGGCACATCTACAGTACGTCATTCAGTGTCCGGACACCATCCCAACGAAAGTGTTGACTATTCTGCAGAGCTTGTGTTGGTATGCACAGGCAGGCCATGCTGAACCAGTCACAGATCGATCGTTGCCTTCGATTCGTAGAAGAAGATGAAGTTGGCAACTACGAAACGAGGATGGTCGCTGAAGTCCAGCTGCACTGGATTATCTATCAGAAGTGCTGTGCGCAAGACGTCGACTTCCCAGAGACGAGCAGAGCTCTGCAGGCGTGGCAGCGGAAGTGGAACAGTCTATTTAGTGAGTCCTTTGGTTCTCCTCTTTTGTTCTGGCTAATGATTGTTTCCCATTGCCCTCCGGATGTATCCAACTCTAATCGTATTGGAAGACCAACCTCGCTCTCAATTTCTATACATGGGCCTTCATTTTGCACACCTCTTTTCCTACTACCAATCCCTCAAATCGCTCCAAACGATGATGGATAGGACGATTCTATCAGAAATGATTCGCCTCTCCAAAACCATGATTCATCTCGCCATTGATACAGCTGACGAGCACACCCGCCACCTCACAGACCACATCTACCACGTTGTCACCTTTTCCGCACTCACGTTATGCCAACTTCTACACAACTATGCATCAGAGCTTGAAGCGATAGATTACGATATCTATGCGCTTGATTCCCTCATCTACACGCTCATCAACTGGTTCCACTCGATTGGACTACGGTGCCATGCTGCCCATTTACTGGGGCATATTGTCTCAGTACAATTCCAGAAACTGCGGCCGGGGTTTCGACCTGCTGAATCATCTTTGCCATGTGACATGATTGGACCAGAGGAAGATTTGCCTATTTTTGAGGAAACAAGTCACCCGAACATTGGTTTTACGTATCCGAACATGATGGGGTTGGACCTCTTTGCTATAAGTGATGATACGATGCCTTGGCCCCAATATGTCTAGCTTAAACACCCCCCAAAAAAAAAAAAAACGAGGAACTTCTACTCTCCCCCCCAGAGGTATCTATGATTAGCTGCCCTTTTCCAACTTGGCCTTGAGCCACGGAATCTCCCCCAGAGAATACCTATACGCCCTGAACAAGGCATTTGACTCGCCCGGGAACAGTCTGGCCGTCTCTTCGTCGGGATACACGGCAAAATGAGGATTCACAAACTCCCAGCAGATGTATCCGTCAGGCGTGACTTCAAATACGCGCCCGAATGCACTCTCACACAGCAATGTATTTCCGTTGGTCAGTCTCTGCGCGCTCCCCATGAAGGGGGTGAAGAAGCAGATGGGAGATGAGCGATCGCGATACTCCCAGACAATATTCTTGGTCGCGCGATCAACCTCGATTGCACGCGAGTACGTCATGGACTCTCCCTTGCGGAAGGTGCCGTTGTCAAAGATGAGAATGTTGCCGTTGTCCAGTTCCGTAGCGTTGTGCTGCTGTGCAAGGGTATCAGAGCCGAGTTTCCACACGATATCACCGGTGGCCTTTTCGATGATGATGACGGCTGACACGGAGCGCATGGATGCGAGGACGTGCTTCCCGTCGCGGAGAGGCAGCACGGAGTTGATGAGCGGGTAGTGCTCGCGGGTGTAGTGAGGCTGCAGGGGAAACTCGTCGCGAGGCAGTCGCTCAGAAACGTTCCATTGCCAAACGAGGTTGCCGTCGGCGTCTACTTGGTTGATCATGTCGGCGTACGTGATGCCGTCGACTTGGGACCCGGGAACGCCGCCTCGTACCTTGGCCGAGTCCTCGGGGGAGAGGGCCTCCAGGCTTGCGTACAAGATGCTGCCGTCGCCAAAGTGGTACTGATCATGGTGGCCGAACGGGTCGGTGAACTGGCGGACGATGTTGCCGTCGGGATCGAGCTCGCTCATGACGCCGCCGCCGTATTTGTTGAAGAAGGGGAAGGGGAAGGGACCGCCATCGCTGGTCTTGTGCTCCGGCGACGGGCGTAGTGTGTTTACCGCCAGGTTTCCGTTGGGCAGGAGCCTGGCGTGTCGGCCGATTCTCCCAGGGAGCTTCCATGAATGGACTTGTTTGCCGTTGATGTCGACCAGGTGCGCCGTGTCGCTGGTCAGCGGGCAGAAGAGGGTGTAGCCGCCGAAGGACTTTTCGGGATCGACTCCGATGAGGCCGACGCCGCGTCTCTTTAGTGTATTCGCAGTCGCGTGGGCTCCACGTCACGCCATGTCAACTTGGTTCGATTTTTCAAGCACGCCATCCCCTCGAAACATGATATCTTGACAATCCAAGCAGCAGCTTCCCATCAAGATACGGGTGGGATGGATTGACGTCGGAGTCGGCCTCGTCCCGTCCCGTCCCCAGATTGTATATAAAGTGCTGCGGACCGAAAATGTCTCTTGAGATGCGCCGCGCCGCGGACGCTGGTGCGGTTTTTCTTTCTTTTTTTTCACACCTTTCATCATCGAAAAAAAAAACCTATTATTGACATGGCCAGGCCTCTCACAGAAACGCGGCCGCGTCTCGAGGAGCGCACATGGCGCGAGGTAGACGACACGGGCGCCGACGGCAAGGTCGCCATCGGGCCTGGCGACGCCGCCGCCGCCGGTACTATTCCTGGATACGACGCCCATCTCGAATCGGACGCGCAAGAGACGCGGAGGGCGCTGTGGAAGGTCGATCTGTGCATCCTGCCCTTCATCGTGCTGTGCTTCTGCTTCCTCCAGTTCGACAGGACCAACATTGGGAACGCCCTGACGGATACCCTGGCCGAGGACATCCACGTCGACAACTCGGACATCAACTTGTCGCAGACGCTGTTCACGGCGGGCTTCGTGGTGACGGAGCTGCCGTTCAACATGATCAGCAGATACATGGGGCCGGAACGGTTCCTGCCGATGACCATGTTCGCCTGGGGAACAGTCACCTGGGCGCAGATGTTCATCAGGAACGCGGCAGGGCTGTGCGCGGCGCGCTTCTTCATCGGCGCGCTCGAGGGCGGGTACACGCCCGGGTTCGCGCTGTACATGGCCGAGTTCTACACGAACCAGGAGCTCGCGCTGCGGTTTGCCATTTTCTGGGCATCCAATGCGTTCGCCGGCGCGTTGGGGGGGCCGCTGTCGATCGGGCTGCTGTCGCTCAAGGGGCGAGGTGGTCTCCGGGGATGGCAGTGGTTGTTTCTGATTGGTACGTTGGAAGACGCTGGAAGACGCTGGAAGATCTTCTTTTCTTTTGCTGACGGATATTCTTGCCTCAAGAGGGCCTCGTCACATCTGCGCTCGGAGCCATCGCATACCTGTACCTCCCCCACAGCGCGGCGAGGCCCAAAACCTTCCTGGGCAAATCCTTGTCCCTCAACGTCTTCACCGAGAGGCAAGGGTCCATTCTGGTGACGCGCGTGATGCGCAACGACCCGACCAAGGCTCTCCGGCGCGGCAAGCCCGCCGTGCTCCCTCGCCACATTGCCATGACGTTTGCCGACTGGCGCCTGTACGGCCATGTCCTGGCCGGCCTGCTGTCCATGGTCATGGTCGCGCCCATGAACACGTACGCCCCGTCCATCATCAAGTCGCTGGGGTTCACGCGCCTCCAGGCCAACGGCCTGAACTCGGTGGGCAGCATCTGCTCTCTGGTCCTGTCCGTGTCGCTGGCCTTGAGCAGCGACAGGTCGCGCGAGCGCGGGATGCACATCGCGGCGGGATACCTGGTCGGCGCGGCCGGGCTGCTGTGGCTCGCCCTCGCGCCCAGCGGCGTGGGCAAATGGACGCTCTACGGTAAGATGGGAGCCCGATCGGACGAGAAGACACGTTTGGGAAAGAAACTGATGGACGCGGGGGGGGGGGGGGGGGCACAGGGGGAGTCGTCTGGACACAGATGGGCATGGGATCCGCGCAGGCCATCAGCGCCGCGTGGCTCACGACCAAGATGGAGGATTGCAAGCGTCCCGTCGCGCTGGCCGCCTACGTCATGAGCATACAGTTGGCCAATTTCGCGGGAAACCAGCTGTTCCGCACCCAAGGTGATGTGCATCCGTCTTCTCGTGCTTCGCCTGCTTTGCCTTTTTGTTTCCCGCACATGTCCACGGTTACGTTCGTTGCTGACTGGGAGAAAGGAACAGATGCGCCGCGATACCGACCCGGTCTTGTCATTGCGGCGGCCTGCGCCGTCGCCGCCTCCGTCGTCATCTTGGCGTGGAAGTTGCTGTACCGGGTGTTTGACGGTGGTGACGGCGGGATTGGAGAGGAGAAGGGCCAAGGATGAGGGAGGACGGGTTCAATCTTGTTTGGTCGGCAGGGTAATAGTGCGTGGTAATCAAATTGAGATATCAGACTACACTTGGTGATTCCCCCGGTTGATTCTTGTCACCTCAGCATGGACTAGAATCTAGCTGTTCTGAACCTGCGCCGAGGATTTCGTTTCAAGCCTAATGGCGCGGTTGAACAGGGAAAGACGCCGGTTTCCAGCCCAGATACCGACCCCCCTCCCCCCCGACATGAAACGCTCTTTTTTCCCCATGTCTTCAATAACTCACTTCAGCGGCACCGCGTCCCGGAATAGCGTGTTCGTCATCCTGCCACCAGAGTCAGCCGATGACACACACACACACACACACACACACACACACACACACATATGATGACCACACTTACGAAGACGGATACCGATCACCAGGGATTTCAATCTCGTTGGCATATTGCCTCAGCTCCTGGACCTCGTCACCGCTCAGCTTGATGTTGATGGCGGCCGTGTTTTCCTCGAGGTACTTGATGGTGGCCGTGCCGGGGATGGAGATGAAGTCGTCGCCCTGGGCCGCGACCCATGCAAGGCAGATTTGCGCTGGCGTGGCATCGTGCTTCTTGGCAATGGACCCGATCTTGTCCACGAGAGCCGTCACCCTGGCAAAGTTCTCGGGCGAGTTCTTGGGGACGCCCCGACGCCAGTCGTTCTCGGCCAGGTCATCGAGCGACTTGATTGCTCCGGTGAGGAGGCCGCGGCCGACGGGGCTGTAGGCGACGATGGCGATGCCCAGCTCGCGGCAGGTCTTGAGAATCTCGGTCCTTTCGGATTCAATGTCCAGGAAGAGGAGGCTGTACTCGACTTGGTATGCTGAGATGGGGTGCACGGCGTGAGCGCGGCGGAGCGTGGCTGCGGAGCATTCGGATAGTCCAAGGTATCGAATCTTGCCCTCCCTGTTCTTGGTCAAAAGATGTCTCCCCCCCCCCCTTCCCCCGCGGTTCATGAGAACAACGGACTTGGGAGTTGAAGTGGATGGTATGGGGGAACACTCACTTCTTCAAATCGGCCATTGCCCGGACAGTGTGCTCAACGGGCGTCTTGTCGTCGATGCGATGGCAGTAGTATAGGTCTATGGTGTCGATGCCCAGCTTCTTGAGGCTCGTGTCGCAAGCTTCCTTGACCCACGCGGGGTCATTGGATATGGCCCGCGATCCATCGGGAAGGGCTCTTATGGCGAACTTGGTGGCGAGGAAGATGTCGGACCGCTTGCCGGATCGCCGGAACCATTCACCCACTCGCTCCTCGCTGCCCGTGTAGATGTCGGCCGTGTCCCAGAATCGCTCACCAATCTCGTGGGCCCTGTCGAGGAACTTGAGCGACGTCTCGAGGCTGGTGTCCTTTTGGCCGTACCAGCCGGCGAAGCTCATGAGGCCGAGGCCGATGCCGGTGACTTGGGGGCCGTTCTTGCCGAGGGCGCGCGTGGGGAGAGACATGATGGGACGTTGAGTGCTACTGGATTTTGGGGTGGTTTCACGACCTGATTTGTCGTGTGTTTATTATGACGGGATTGCTCATTCATGGTCATCGAGATGATGGGCGCGACGTCGACCCTGTACTTTATAGTTGCTTGGTACGGACTATGCTGGGTCGGTTCGGAAACGCCACGGGTAGTCCACGGGCAGTCCACGGGTAGTAGTGTCGGCATTTCGATTGATGCTGATGTCATCTGAGAGGCACCGAGGCGGAAAGACGTCGGGGTTTGTGCAATCTCCGCGCGTCTCGTTTCTCATCGCATCTCTTCGGCACTAACATGTGTAGGTGAATCGTCTATCCTGATTCGGACTAACGGCATATGCGTGTTCAATTTTTGACAAAATCCAACAGCATGCGCGCTGCAAGTGGCAGCCTGACCGGACCCAAGTGCTGCCGCCCCCTCCATGGGACCATGATGAGTCACACCCACTTCCAGTTGCGAGAGCAAGGTGGGGTCAAGTCAAAAAAAAGTCGGCTGCCACACGCTGCCACACCAAGATATTATCGTGCCCGATATTATCAGCAGCACCACTGCCACCGCTCAACCACCACGCACCACCAGAGCATCTTTGCAGATTAACCCGCCGCCTTAAAAAAACCTTGCAACTATGCCCCAAGACACCGCACCAGCCGCATCACCGGCTGCTCCTCATGAGCCACCCTTCACATACACGGCCAACCAAGGCTACGTCGAACCCGCGCAAGAAGATGCCTCCCAAGTGCGCACGCCCCGCGGTGCCCCTCATTTAGAAGACCACAACGAAGACGAAGACGAAGACGACCTAGACGACATTTTTCAAGATGCCGACGAGGAAGAATGGGCAGAAGACGCGAGGGAACTGACCAAAACGTATAATCGCCAGCGCCAACTTCACGACAACACCGACGGAGGCACTGCTCTCCCCCGCTCGAATCAGCAGAAGCCCACGGCAAACACATTTGCCAGTGTGGACGACCAAGTAGCTACTCTGTCGAAACACGCTGCCAAGATTCGCCTCGATTCTGTCAAGCGAGGCGAAGAGAAGGACAAGGACAAGGCCGACCGCGCCACGAGCGAACAGGTGCTGGATCAACGCACTCGCATGATCTTGTTGCAAATGATCAACCGTGGGTTCGTGAGCGAGGTCCATGGCGCCATCAGCACCGGAAAGGAAGCCAACGTCTACGGCGCCATATTAGTAGACGAAAAGACGGGAGATGTGATACAAAAGGCCATCAAGGTCTACAAAACAGCCATCCTCGTCTTCAAGGATCGAGAGAGATATATCACTGGCGAGCACCGATTCAAAGGTGGCTTTGACAAGGGCAACAACCGCAAGATGGTCAAGCTTTGGGCGGAGAAGGAGTTCCGAAACCTGCGAAGAATCTATAATGCCGGCATTCCCTGCCCGGAACCCATTTCCTTGAAGTTGCACGTTCTTGTCATGGGATTTCTGGGTGATAGGAAGGGCTGGGCGTATCCCCGACTTCGTGATGCCGTCCTGACAGGAGACGATGTGGAGCAGCAGTGGAGGAGTCTGTACCTGCAGCTTCTAGGTATCATGCGCAAGATGTTCCAGGTTTGTCGGCTAGTGCACGCCGATTTGAGCGAGTACAACATTCTCTACCACAAAGGTGTACTGTACATCATTGATGTGTCTCAAAGTGTGGAGCCCGACCATCCCCGGTCCCTAGAGTTTCTGCGGATGGACATCAAGAACGTGGGCGACTTCTTCCGGCGCAAGGGCGTAGACACACTGTCTGACCGCGCCATCTTCAACTTCATCACGGCCGCCGAGGGACCCACAGAAGAACCTGGCGTCGGCGATTCGCTCGAAAAGTTGTATGAAACACGCGAAAATGCTGCTGATGGTGACGACGAAGCAGCTGCCGAGTTCGAAGTTGATAACCAAGTTTTCCGAAACCAGTATATCCCTCAAACGCTAGAACAAGTCTACAACATGGAAAAAGATGCCCAGAAGCTCAGCCAAGGCGAGGGCAACGAGTTGGTCTACAAGAATCTTCTGGCAGACCAGGTCGTTCAACCCACGGCCCAGGGCGAACAGGGAGAAGAATCATCAGACTCAGAGGATGATTCCGATGACGGCGCCAGCCTATCCAGCGGAGAGTCTGGTGACGAGAGTCGATTTGAAAAGGGTACCCCTAGAGGTCGTAAATTTCAAGACAAGGATGAAAAGAAGGTTCGCATACACATGTCTCCCTCTGTAGTATCATGCTACGCCGTGTCATTACGACCGTGCTAACCCAGCAACAGCAACACAAGCAGGAGGTGAAAGAAGCCAAGCGTGAAAAGCGCAAGACAAAGATGCCCAAGCACTTGAAGAAGAAGCTTGTTTCGAGTACCTCGAGACGTAAGAAGTAAGAGGTTCAATGACTGAACAAGAAAAAAAATAAGAGACAGAAATGATTGTGTTCCAGTCCGCGGCGATTGACTTGCAAAGTAACACGACGCTCCAGCCAACGAATAGAGAAAGAAATTCCGCGTCATGCTTTGATGACGATTTTTAATTGATGGGCTTGATGTGAAGCCCCCCAGTCGGATGATGAGCATTGATTGTCGTACCGTACCTACTTTGGGAGTGTTTATCGCCTGTTCAAGCAGGCGTGTAACCTCTTGAATTGTGTGTGTGCGATCTGATTCGCTGTCCTCATAGGAGGCGAAACGGATGATCAAAGAGAGCCCTGACGACTATATATGAAAGATTGATGGTCAAAAAAAAATGGAAACTTCTTTTCGTGGTTGCGATGGAGCACATGACTTGAATTCCGTGCTCCCAACTCTGACCAAGTGGTGGTGCTTATGTGAAGACACAATAAAACGTAGAAGCGCCCGCTCCAAAACAAAGCGATACCAACCCCGTCGGATACATTTCAGATCCACGTTTCAATAAAACACTGTCGCTAAATCAAATCCACCACGTCGTTACTAGAAGTAAAATTGCTGTTGCGGTTGCCCAGGCGGTGGCTGGGGGATAAAGTCAAAGTTCATTGCGTCCACGCTGGCGCCCCAAGGATCGGGGGATTCTACAGTACCGTCAGTCAGCAATGGCGAGTCGATATCGAGTCAAGTCGAATGGGATTTCAACACATACCACCCCAGATGGAGTCGTACAGGTCCATGGGTGCCATGAACTGCGTCTGATCAGCCGTCAAGCCCGGCGGGCCATCAACCATGTTGACTGGAAGTGGTTGAGCGTACGGCAGCCTGTTCCTGTTGTTAGATGGGGGGTTTGAGCTCCTGCGGTGCTCCCGCGGACCATGCATGTGCTGCTGGCTGTGTGAACTTGCCCTGAAAAGTCTTGCAACGAGGCACCATTTTGCAGCTCAGCCATGGCGAGCGCGGCATCTTTATGAGCATCGCTGCTGGGCAGGCCACCTTGGATCTGAGGATGGAGATGCGACGCGTTCTGGGTGCCCGTCGCGAATGGAGGCAAAGGCGTCCGTGTACCGCTTTCTCCGGCAGAAGAGCCGCCCTCGCGGTTGAGGGCCGACCCTACGACGGTGCCGTGCTCGTAGATGTTTCTGAGCGCAGTGAGTGCTCGCCAGAGCGGGCCGGATAGTTCGATGTCCTTTTCGCTTACTGCAATGTGAGGTTCGGGCGAAGTTGCTTCCTTTGCTGCTGTCGCAGAAAGGGCAGCGATCAAGTCTCGTTGCAGCTGTCGAATTTCCGGGTCAGTCTTGGTCTCGCACAGGATGCACAAGAGAAGAGCTGACGAGAGTCCGTGATATGTGAATGCCCAGCTTCGGGTGGGAATCACGGACAGTTGATGCATGGCCAGAAACATTCGAACCGTCTCGGTCAGGTTCTCCTTGCATCGGTCTGCCAGTTCCTTCTTCTGCCTGGGATCGAAATCACAGGTGCGCTTCAGCGCTGGGCGACAAGCGACCGATATGACAAAGGACGTGTGAAGCCGGATGGCGAAATACTGGAGGCGATGCAGCGCCGTTTTACACTTGTCCCTGTCTTGCATATGTGGCAAGGACCGCCGACGGAGGTTTTCGACAGCCTCACAATTGTCCACAATCTGGCCATATGAGGACGTAAAGGTGGCGTCGGGATTCAGACGTCGCGAACATATCTCAATGAGATGGTACATCATTTCCAAGTAGGTATGCGTGCCAGCTGCTGCCTCCAGACTGACGGGTATTTCGCAACTGGGAAAATTGGTCATTGGGCACCTGGGGGGAGTTTGTCAGATTCAGCATGGGCGAGAAAAAAAAAAGAAAAAAAAAAAAAAAAAAGAAAAAAAAAAGAAAAAAAAGAAAAAAAAGAAAAAAAATGCAAGCCGCGCTTACCGATCGAATGAGAGGGATGTGAGAGTGTCATGCCAGACACATGTCCACCATAGCTTTCTTCGAATCATTTCCTTTGCTTTGGCGTCTGGCGAAAGACTGTCACGTCCCTCCAAGCTGGCCGTTGCGCGATGCAGACCCAGAGACTGTGCTAAGCGACATGTGAGCCCTGTCAATGCCCAGGAAGCTTCTGCCTTCATATCGTTCAGAAGAACAAACCCCGTCAGAAGCAATGCTTGAATGGAGTCAAACGAGGGCCTGATGGTTTTAGCACGAAACCTCACACAATCCCGACAGCGCGTGGTGAACATACCTCAGTAAGAAATTGCCAAGCCGTAGGAAATGAAACGAGATTTGTATGTATTTTTGTGAATCACGAGTTCGGACATGATACGGCGATTCGTGGTATTGAGAGCCGACCGCCAAGACTGCGAAGAGAATGGCAAGCCAGGACGCAGTTACTGGCCGAGAGGACCGGACAGAGCTGGAGGCGTTGCGGGACCGGTCTTCAAGATATATCATGAGTTTCGATTCAAAATCATCAATGTCGTATACAAAACCCCAGAATGGCTGGGGGATCTCCTTGTACGTGCGAAATAGCCTGTTTGGGTGTTAATAAATGACGCGGGAAGCATGCATGGGAAATGTCTTGCCCACGTACTTGATGACTTCTCGATCAGACGGCAATTCGGCCGATATATCCTGTGCCAGTTTGTGCAGATGCAGCGAAGACATGAGAGGAAATGGTGCAGAAGTATCTAGACCGAGAATCGATCGCATGTCCCGCCGAAGATCAACATTGTCATTCTTCTCAATGGGCGAAGATTGCTCTCGGAGCAAAGCCGGAATGCTGTTCTGGCCCAGATAACGGTCTCCCACAGATTCGCTTTCATCGAGAGTAGTCGATATGCCTACCAAGCCATTGTGAGAAAATAAACATGGTGCCCATGAATACTGACAACAGCCACATACCTATGGCCCGTGGCCAGCTGTCCCCGCGTTCGGACTTTCGGCTTTCGTCTTGACAATCGGAAAACGAACGCGCCCGCTTTCGGGATAGACCATTCTGACCATTCTGGGTAGGAGGTGCATTCTTATTCGCCGAAGCGCGGTTGGGCTTGTAAGAGCAGAGTTGGGGATGTTCTCTTCTGACGCAATTCTCGCATGGCTGCTTGTTGTCGCATTTCACCTTGCGCTGCCGGCAGGGCCAGCATGCAGTGCCTGTGAGTTTCATTTAGCCACGCAGACAAATCTTGTGCCCGCCCGAGGAGCCGAGGGGCGGATAGCCATCATGATGAGTGCAACGTACCATATCTTACTTTGCGATGCGAGTGAATGATGCGACTTGCCTCCTCGGGAGTCAGCTCTTCAATGGGAAATGTCTCGTCTGGTTCGGCAGACTTGGTCATGGCGCAGGCGACCCGATGACGATTTGTCACGCGCGCACAGTGCCCCGAAGTGAGTAAAGGTGCCATCTGTTGGGTGTTGAGGATATTCATATGTAGCCTCACATCGTGGCCTCAGATATCAGGCATCACTCTCGTCATCCTCGATTCGTTTGACGATGCGGCTTCCTGTCTTCCGTTTCGTTATCGCGTTTCATGGTAGGCTTCGTTTGAAGACCTAGATTCATTGGATGAATAGATTTGGAGCTCGTAATAAGCTTCCGTTTCCCTTGCTAGATACTGGAATTCCTAGATAGCAAATCCACATATCTTCTTCTCTTTCCCGTCGCTCTTTGCTCCCATTTCACTCCACAGTTCGAATGTGACGATTTCGAAGCACTGTGTAATAACTTTTTGTGCAACTTTGCGTGGCCGGGGCCGGGGCCGGGGCGGGAAAGATGCCCCCTCACAAAAGTCGACCCGGTCGATCCCATCAGAGCTCGAGCTTGGCAGACGACGCTGACAAGGATCCATCAGTTGATTTCCAGTTGCTCGGAGTACTTCTCCATGGTTGCGCCGTGCGCCAGGACTTCTTGTTCCGGGTCCCCGAGGACGGGGAGGGAGCCGGAGCAGGACGGACGGGTTGGCGGCCGTTCCATTTGCTAATGTTAAGCTTCCTTCACTTTATCCGTGTTTCCTCGCTAGATCTCGTTACCTTGCTTGTCCCCAAGGAACCACGGTTCGGTAGTACCAGTACACCGCTGGGGTCTTGGCACACCCAAACGGATTGAATACTCCGTACTCGGTACAATGTGTCACATCATGCGCAGTCGTTCATTCATGGTTGGGGCCGCCCGTGTGCGTTAACCGTGTGCGTTAACCGTGTGCGTTAACCGTGTGCGTTCGCGAGAATGTTCGCGAGCCATGCATGTGCCATGTGCCGAACAGCCAGGCCGTTCCGGACTGTTTTGTCCGGATTCGTTTCCATCAAGCCATCCGCAACCTTGGAATCTACATAGGTGTACTCTGTACGGGCGTACTAATAGTGCATCATATACACTGTGTGTTCTTGTGGAATCTGCCCATGTAAGCTAGGTATGTACAGTGAAGCACCAGGGCCTCCCCCTCCTCTACATGTCAGAAAAAAACAAAAGTTCATGACGAGGAACCTTCTCGAGAAAGTGATTCGACTAAAGTGATTCGACTAGAATCCTTTCTCCTCTACTCCTCCCCTTTACTGCTACACTGAGCTTTTAGGTTCTGGTCATAGTTCATCAGTCCTAGAAACATCATTGCTCCAACCAGCATCCGATTTCTCCAACTCGTCAAGACATACGATCGCTGCCGTATTACGACGTGAGTTTGACAGTCCATAGTGCGACCATCTGAAACCTGCTCCCTTTTTGTCGAAAAAAAAGCAAAAAAAAAACAAAAAAAAACAAAAAAACGTCAACTACGACAACGACAACCAACACGGATCTTGACCTCCACCCACCCGTAAGAAGGAAGAATAGACAAATGGTATGCAATTCAATTAAACAACTATTTCACTGTCGTCAACGATTCTAGCTGTCATTGTGCAGTGCTTGGAAACCCCAAACTACATCGACACTATAAGCTCGAGTGGAGACGCATGCGTATATTATGTTGACTGCCAATCTCACACTTGGCCAGATCCCAGGTGAAAGACCTGATGCCGACGAATCCTTGATCTTGGAGTCAGGAGCCGATTCCTTCTTAAACTCGCCTGGAAAGTGCATGTTTGGCCATGATACCACCGAGCCGAAATATCCGGACCTTTCAACAGGGCTTGATGATCAACCACAGTTTACCTACGGTGGCACAGACTCGTACTCTTTCAATCCCTCCTTTTCATCAACGCCAGACTCAATTCCGTCAACCACTCAGATTAGCAATACACCACAACAGCCTCGCAGCAAGACATTGCCGACGACTCAGTCGTCCGAAAGCCGTCCGAAATCTCCTCCGCCGCCACCGAGGCAAGAAAAGTCGAAACGAAAAGCAAGCAAGCGGAAAGAAACTTTGGAAAAAAGAGAGACAACCGCCGCTACCAAGACACGTCGGCAACCGGAACGCGAGTCAACAAGGTCAACGAGGACCGAGGAAGTCAAGAAACCCACTCGTCGCGCACGATCGCTAGAACGAAATCGAGTCGCTGCCTCGAAGTGCCGGAGGCGCAAAAAGGCATGGACTGAGAAGCTTGAGGAGAAAAGGTCTGACTTGGAAGCGATGCATGGCGAGCTTCATTCTCAATACCTGAGTCTACTACACGAGTCTTGCACTCTGAAAAACCATCTTATAACCCACGCTGGGTGTCATGACCCCAACATTGATGCGTGGATCAATAATGAAGCCTCGAAATTCGTCAGGAGATTGAGTGGAGAGAATCCCCAGAGACCAAGGAGTCTGCAATCTTTGCCAAGTCTGGGTGAGTATGGCCTCGTTTGCTTGTCCTCTATCAATCCTTGGTCTTGCAACGATGGATTTTTAACAGCCTCGTGCAGACAACAATTCAACATGGCCATCGTCTGCAAACAGCCACTACACTGGCCTTTCTGAAAGCTCACTAGCATTGGAAGGGAACGATTCGAACCAAGAGGATGCGGCGGACGACAACTTTGACGAAATTTTTGGCGATGAAATGTTCTGACGACAGGGAAATCGGGGCGTGATTTCTTTGTCTTGTACCAATGAGGGGGGAGTAACGGGAATGCAGACCAACGACACTATTTCACATTTGCTTGGCTTGGTCTTCCATCCAGGCCTTTATTAGTAGATTTCTGAGGCGACACACTGTCAAATTCATTTGGCTGGAGGACGGAGTTTGGCTTTTGTCTGAGCATGCTCATAAAAGTTGTGTGCAGGGTCGGATATCTGGATTTCCCGGCAGGCTATTTGTCGGCCGTCGTGTTATATATCAACTCGGCTGTTTTTTTTTTTGGTACTTTATTCCGATCTACTTGGGATGCTTCATCGTCTACATCTTGCACGGGGATGTTTTGCAGGAGAACAAAAAGAGTGTCGACTGCTTGTTTCCGCAAGGAATGTAGACTTTTGCTCGATTCATTTCGCAATGCGTGACCGAACGGATGTCTCCAGTGGATGGATCCTTTGAGCTAATGGACGAGGGAATGGCCCAGGGCGGGCGTGGGCATTCGGTGTCGGATCAAACGTCGCTCACATCGGAAGAAACTGCAGTTTCTTGGACTTTTCGTCGAAATACTACGCCGGCCCAGGCGCAAGCCACATACAACGCCTAATAAACGGATTGCGCAAGCAATAACACCTGGTGGCGTGGAAACGGCTCTGAAAATGACGTCAGCGGGAAAACGGGTTTCCGGAATCGGGGCAGCATTACAGCATAGCATGACTGTTCACCTCGATGCAAACTGCCGGCATGAGAGTTCACCATCAATCATGGAAGACATTTCCGCCCCAGCAACGGACAAGGATTCACACCCCTGAACGCTGCATGCAACCAACCACTGCTACACCGATCCCCGATAGCCCAAGGGACGAATTATGTAGTATGTACGGAGTAGTCCGTATTACGTGGAACAAAGTTAACTTGGTGGGGGCATCGTAGGTATATATACATACATAGTGACCGATGCTACTCCGTATTAGTGCCGCGAGACTCTTCACCGAACGGGGAGCGGAGAATTTTCACGCATCGAACAAGGGATATAATATCGACGATGGGGAGTGCCAGTGATCAACCCCCCCCCCCGCGTTGAAAACGGGGCAAGATCCAACGAGAGGACGCGCTCTGGTGTGATTTCCCTGTGCGGAGCAGCATCTCGTGGCTGACAAGTGGTTGAGTGGACAAATGCCCAATGCCCGCCGCCGTGACGGGTGCGGTGCCTGGGGTGGCCTGCGCGGACGCTGACGCTTTGCAAGCGGTGGAAGATGAGATTGATCAGGTTCAAATGGACAAGTCTTTGTCGCGAACACGGGCGAGCGTAGAGTAGATGAATGAATTCCAGGGTTAGGGTTGCACAGAGCTGCCTTCACCGCCCAACGCCGCGGGGTTCTGCCTTCATGCACGTCGCCCCCTCCTTGCACCTCTGTTTATATCTCTCCTACCATAGTTATGACACCTAAAGTCTAACCCCTAAACGATTTTACACGAGGTACATGACTAGGGGCAATAGGCTAATAACAAATCACTAGGTAAGTTAAAGAACACCTTGAATTACATGCTATTTACTAGGATAACTTAGTACCTTTAAACCCCTGTAATATCCCTAATAGCTTCACTTATATTAGCCACTTATAGCTAATAGTAGCTGCCCTGCGTGAGGCTTGTAGCGAGTGTAAAATCATTTAGGGGTTAGACTGTATGGTATAGGTACTTAGTTATTTAAACTATAATCCGCACCCTGTTATAAGGACAGGCAACTCGATCCATACCCTCATTTCTGATCCTAGCTGCTCGGTCTAACAGATACCGAGTTTGTCACTGCCGGCATGAACCGAAGATATTGATTTCGGCAGCCAGACCCGGTGAGTGGAGCCTCTATCTCTATTTGATTATTTTTAATAGGGGGAAGGAAGGGTACCGATAGGACGATATAAAAATCTATATGTCAGTTATAAGCTATCTCAAACACTCATGCAAGACCTCACTGCATTATAATGACGAATTAGCTATTGCCACCGTACCTATATGACGATATAAAAATCTGTATGTTAGTCATGAGCCGTCTCAAACACTTAGGCAAGACCCTCACCGCATCGTCACCACGTAACTGGTATACACCCGGCCGATCATCCACCAACGGGATCTCAGGTTATTGACAACAGATTCAGGTGATGAAAATGTAGGCCGCAGGCGCAGGCCAGTTTTCAGGACGGTAGCGCTGGCTAGTAGGCATAGCTACGTTATTGCGTGCTTTCAATCAGCAGGTTAGCTGCAGACTCGACGTTAGTTATGACCACTGAGGATGACAGACCCATCTTACAGCTGCTTATTGTTTTGGTTAATTAATAGGGGCACTCCCTCGTTATGATACGACGCTAGTGCCTTAGGCACGGCTACACGAATGGCCTCTCTTTTTGACCTTTTCACCACTCTCGTCAACCCACGCAAGGCGGTCAGGCTAGAAGACTTCAGCAAGCCTTAACAGCCGGGAAACTAGGACCTCTAAATGCGCATGTCTCCTTTTTTGAATGCGTATCTCCCCTTAGTCCTAAAACGGAACAAGTATCTTTTCGCTTAATTTCCTACTAAACATCCTAGCTCTGTTTAGTACTAAATATAGGTAGCTTATAGCAGCTTACCATAATATATAATTCTTATTGTCTCCTTAGGCGTCCGAAGCCTTGTGGATCCGTGGGGCCCCCACAGCCCCCCTGCCACAAGGTTAGTGACCGCGTAAGTACGTGAAAGTGTGGTGTAGTGCTTTATACAGGTAAAATTAGTAGTATATTTAGTATTAGCCTATTTATATATAAGCAAATATACCTCTAATTCACTTCTGTCTAATTAGAGACAGACCCTAGCTGACGTGACTCCACAAGGCTTCGGACGCCTAAGGAGATAATACATGTAATTCCATTTCTTTTATTGTTACTAGGCCCTATAACATAACGCAATGTAACGTAACGTAACGTTATATAACGCAATACAATGTAACACACTTGCATGAAGTATTATATATATAGGAATCCTAGTAAATAGTAAAAATTAATAAACGTAAGCTACACTAAAATTAGGTAGGTGGGTTATGCTTTTGTTTTAGGACTAAGGGGAGATACGCATTCAAAAAAGGAGAGATGCGCATTTAGAGGTCTAACAACTAGACGTTAGAAACCACTCTGTCCCTATACTAGCCTTCTTCAACTCGTTCAAGCCCATTGCGAAAATATGCCAGCAATAAACGAAACAATGGACGACGAATGTGTTCTCAGGGACATTGCCGATGTCTGTAGCATCCCGTTGACGGCCATCGAAGATCTCTACCCTTGCACGGCTCTTCAGGTGGGAATCATGGCACAACCAATCGAGCGTATATACATTAATTGTGTTTACGCAACTCTGGCTCCTTCAGTAGATGCAGATGGCTTCTGTCAGGCTCTATGTCGAATTTACTCGATGAATCCAGTCCTGCGTACTCGAATTGTGGACTGCGAGTTTGGCCTGGTGCAAGTTGTCCTGAAGGAGACGCTTTCTATTTCTCACCCTTCACAAAGCCTCGAGGAGGTCCTCGAGCATGAGAAGTCGGCCCCAATGCGTTTCGGTACCCCTCTGTTTAGGGCTGCTCTGCTCGGGCGAAAGATCATACTCACGACTCATCACGCCATCGCGGACGGCGGAACGTACCACAGATTGTTTGACAACCTGTCGCGTGTTTACCACGGTCAATCTTTGCCGCCTCACGCAAACTTCAAACTGTTTGTGAAACACTGCCTCTCGATCGACGAGAGTACGGCCAAGGCCTTCTGGGGCCCTAGGTTTAGTGGCCATCCAGCAATATTTCCAAAGATCGATGTAGAATACATTCCTGATGCGTCGAAGAAACTTGGAACGCAAATCCCTTTTGGACCTTGGGGACTAAGTGTTCCTGTTGGACTAATGTCTTCGTACATCGAAACAGCATGGGCGATGACTGTAATGTCATATACGAACGCTGAAAGTGTTGTGTTTGGGAGAGTTCTTTCCGCACGCGTTCATGGCCTCGGCGGTCTTGAGTCCACGTTGGGTCCTACCATAGTCACCATGCCGGTACAGGTCAACTTGAACAAAGACTCCACCATCGCTGGACTAATCAAGGAACGAGCACAAGAGCGTCGCGAAGCTCTGAAGAGCCAAGCCCTACAGTATGGATTAATAAGGATTCGCGATGTGAATGATGCAGCGAAGATCGCCTCAAGGTTCACCACCATTTTGAATTTTAGAACTCCAACCGACGACGACCGTGACTACAAAAGCTCTGAATTGGAGATCCACGGCGAGTATGAAGCTCACCTGCCGTATGGCCTCGGGATATCCATAACTCTGAGCGGCAGTGGTCTCTCCGTCGAGACGTTATACGACGAGAATGTGGTGTGCGAGCGGCAGACTCGACGGATACTCAGGCAGTTCGAGCATATCTTCACCTTGTTACTACAATCTCCGGCAGGAACTCGCCTTGACAAACTCCAGCTTCTCAATACACACGATCGACGCGAAATACTGGGCTGGAACATGATAGTCCCAGAATCGCCTCAACAAACACTGCATAATATGTTCAGAAGTATTGCCCATGCGCAACCCAATGCTGAGGCTGTTAGGGGTCCGGATGGCCATATGACTTATGAACAATTGGATAAAATGACTGATTCTATAGCCTGCGAGCTTGGCCAGAGGGGGATCGGCACGGAGGATGTCATCGCTCTTGTTTTTGAGAAGTCCACCTGGACAGTCGTTGCTCAACTAAGTGTTTTGAAAGCCGGGGCTGTATGCGTGCCGATCGACCCTAGCTTTCCATTTGCTCGCAAAGAGACGATCATTTCCAATTCTGCGGCAAAGATGATATTGACCTCGACGTATCATCAGGATTCCCTGAAAGGCCAAAAGCCAGCCGTCATGGTCATCAACGCCCAGTTAGCATCCCAACTGCCGGCTGAGAAAGACCGACAACCCGGCATTGAGAATGCCCCATCTCAGGCAGCTTTTATACTATTCACCAGTGGCAGCACAGGGACTCCGAAAGGACATATTCTTGAGCACCGCAATCTAGCTTCTTCGCTCAATGCCATTGGCCGAGACATGAAGTGGGAACCGGGGGTGCGAATGCTTCAATTTGCTGCCTACGTGTGGGATATGAGTATCGCTGAGATTTTCGGCACATTGATATTCGGCGGATGCATTTGCATTCCTTCTGAAGAGGCACGTCAGTCTTTCATCGAAGAATTTATTCAGTCTGAAAGAGTAAACTGTGCCATTTTCACTCCAACGGTGCTCCGCATGATAACACCACAGGACGCTTCAAGTTTAAAGACAATCATGTCGATAGGCGAGCCCGTCGACTTAGATTCGGTGAATATGTGGTCAGTTCACGCTCGCTTCTTCAATGCCTGGGGACCAAGCGAGGCCGCTTGTGTCAGTTCCATGGCACAACTGAACCCGAACTCTCCATACAGAGAAAGCATCGGCCGGCCCCTTGCAAGCGCTATTTGGCTTGTAGATGAGAACAATTTCAACAAACTAATGCCAGTTGGTGGTGTTGGAGAGATCGTGGTTGAGAGTATGGGTGTGGCTCGAGGCTACCTGAACGATCAACGTCAAACGACGGCTTCTTTCATATCCCCCCCACGCTGGGCCCCTCCACGAAAAGGGCACCTATCCACGGTGCATCAACGAATGTACCGTACGGGAGACTTGGCAAGATATAACCCGGATGGCAGCCTCGAGTATATTGGTCGCCTTGACAACCAGGTCAAGATCCACGGCCAGCGAGTTGAACTCGAAGAGGTTGAGAAGGCCCTGGGTGCTTGTGTGTCTGTCCGACATGCGATTGCGGCCATTCAATCTTCCAATCAAGGCCATGGCCGTAAGGATTTGATAGCTGTTCTGAGTCTGGAGGAACCTCGCCTGCCAATAAGAACAGCTCTAAAAGAGCTGTCTCCAACATTTCAACTAGATGTTGAGCGATGTCTCGAAAGTATCCGAGAAGCATTGGCTTCTAGATTACCATTATACATGATGCCAACTATTTGGAGAGTAGTCGAAGATTTCCCTCGGACAGCCTCCTGGAAGATTGACCGAAATTCGATCAAGAAATGGCTTACACAATGGGCACCTGAACGGGCTCGGGGCGCTTTCACAGAGGCACTAACGCCGCCGGCATCACCAAAAGAGCGGTGCCTACAAGCCACATGGGCTCTGGCACTGCGCATACCTGAGGTTGAGATAGGACGCCAGAGCTCCTTCATCAAGCTGGGAGGCGATTCAATCCTGGCAATAAAGGTTGCCACACAATGTCGGAAGCGCGGACTGAGGGTATTCGTCGCCACGCTTTTACGGAGTGAAAACCTGGCCAATGTGGCTGCAGCCAGCGAGCTGCTTCCTAATCATTCCCAGGCTCTGACTAAGGAGTCCTTGAATAATGGCGTGGAAAGCCCCTCTGCCATCCCAGTATCACCTTTTCAGCAGCTACTCCTACAGAATGGTATCGAAGCGGTACGGCAATCGAGCACGTTTCGATACCACCTCCAGGACCGGAGTGCACATGTCACAGTCGACACCATTAAAAATGCACTGCTCAAGCTGATCAACCACCATGCAATGCTTCGGACTCGTTTCGTACAACTAGGTGGAAAATGGACCCAGACCATAATACCGGCGTCTGAAGTCCACCCATGCGTACGGGTATATTCCTCGGAAATTCCAGAGGCGGGCGAAATCCCAATACCCGGCATGCAGAAGCCATTGGCGTCTGAACGTGGATTCCTGTTTATAGCAGGGCTAATTTCTCCCCAGGAGTGCCAAAGCTGTCAACCCATGTTACTCCTCACCTCATACTGTCTCATCGACACATCTTCTTGGAGGATTATATGCCAAGATCTTGAAGCGTTGCTCGTAGACCCATACTTGGAGTTACCTTTGACTCCATCTTTTGGTGAATGGATTCATACCCAGGTCGGCCAAGTCTCCGACATGATAAGACCCCCGAAGTTGAAACGAGCATCAACTGAATATTGGGCTGTAAACAAACTCGCCACCTACGATAACACCATGGTTGAATATGAGGTTTCCATAGATGCAGGGGTGACCGAGGCCATTTTCGGACCTTGCAACCGCCCTTTCAATACCAAACCCGTCGAATTGCTATTGACGGCTATACTCCTCTCGTTCAAGAAAAGTTTCCCTGACCGGGGCGGTCCAGCGCTATACACTCAACATGATGGGCGTGAAGCCAGCAACACATCTCTGGACTTTTCCCGGACAGTGGGCAATTTTACCACTTTAGTACCCATATTTGTCGATGTAGGGATTGAATCTTCGTTGGAAGATGCCGTTATAGGGGTTAAGGACAGCTATCGGTCAGTCCTACGTGATGGCTCAGCCGCATTTACGTTTTGCATGCTTGGGCACAAACCCCTTAATCAGTCCGATGTTGAAATTCTTTTTAGCTTCCAAGATCTAGAAGAACAAAAAACAGAGGGCTCCATAGATATAAAACATCTGGGCTTGTTGAAAATTTACGCACAGCGCCTCGACAAGCAACTTATATTACGGATTGGCTATGACAAATGCATGGCTCATCGAGATCGCCTGCACTCCTGGACCACAAAGCTTGGAACAACTCTGGGAGATGTTGCGGCTCAACTGGCCTGCTGCGTGCCTAGACTTACCATGAGCGAGGCGCCCTTGCTCAACCTGGATACTGGGGACTTGAAAGAGATACAAACACACCTCGATGCGGCCGGTATTGACACTGCGAACGTGGAAGCTCTATTTCCTTGCTCACCGCTGCAAGAGGGCATTTTGCTCTCTCAGTTAAAAAATCCTCACCACCAATACTGGATGCGACTTACCATGAAGCTAACCCCAACAAGCGACGCGGACGAAGTAGATGTCGAGAGGCTGAAAATGGCATGGGAGGCTGTGTGCTCATCTCAGCCAATTCTAAGAACGGTTTTTATGGGCTACCAGACCAACACTGGTGCCTTCCAACAAGTCATCCTGAGGTCTACGAGCACCTCCATATCCTATACCGCCACCGGCCCAGAGCAAGCAAAGGTCGAATCAGTGTTGGATGCCCTTGAAGCACCGCTCTTCACCGCGGCTCAGCCACCGCACCACCTCCATCTGACTCAAGTGTCTCCAGCAGTTGTATACGCAACCCTACACATAAATCATGCTCTTTTCGATGAGAGATCCATGCAACTTGTCGGCGAGCAGATTGGTCAGGCTTACACAAACACAGCGAGTCTACGTAGAGGCCGCAATCTTTCGGGGTATCTCACATGGATCGCACAGCACAGAGAAGCAGCAAAGGATTACTGGAAAGCTCATCTATCGGGTGTAAAGCCTTGCCTGATGCCAGTTCTCGAACCTGCTGAGTCGAAACTCTTAGAGAGGGGTTCAGACCTTTGCGACATACTAATTGAAGATGCTCATCGTGTAGGCTCATTTTGCCGAAGTGAGGGCGTCACCGTGCCAACCTTGATGCATGTCGCATGGAGCATGGTGTTACGCCTGTGTACCGGATCCAAGTCGCTATGTTTCGGTTATTTGCATTCTAACCTGGGTGCATTCGATGGTTCTGAGGGCATGTTGGGTCCGTTGCTTTCTATGGCCTTTCACAAGTTTGAGGGGACATCAAACACAACACTCACTGAGATACTGAAGAAGTCGAACGATGACGCATCACGTGGCCTGGATCATGGTCCTTGCTCCTTGAGCGAAATCCTTGAGGCCATTGACGCCAGTCAAACACCACTTTTCAATACCATTATGACTATTTTCCGTCTTTGGCCGAGAGATCTTGCGGGCACGGGTGATATTCGAGTAGAACATTTGCCACTACATGGACAAACCGAAGTAGGTTATCATCCTCATGAACTGCCCGGGCCCCCATGCTAATCAGTTGCTCCATCCCAGTATGTTATCACACTTGGCATTGGCTACGATAATGACAACATTGTTTCCAAGTTGCTGTATGATACTTCCAAACTATCCTGTTCTTTTGCAACACAGATTGCGAGCTTGTTCGCTACGGTAGTTAAGAAGATTGTCTGTAACCCGGGGCAATCTGTTGAGACACTTGAAGCGTCCGTTGAAAAACCGACCTCTGTTTTCTCAGCCCAGGATGTTTCCAAAATCGTATATCGCAAGGCCGCTTCTCAGTGTGAGATCGCCAGCAGCATGGTTGAAGACATTTCCCCTTGCACTTCTCTGCAGCGCCAACAAATGGAGGCAGCCGTTCGAGCGAGCAGCGTCGGCCTGGACCAATATGTCTTCAGAGTGGGCAATCAAACGCCAGCGTCAGTAATACAGGAGGCGTGGGAACTTGTTGCAGCAGCCTGTCCTGCTCTACGTACCAGGATAGTATCATTAGGACAGTACGGAGTCTGCCAAACAACACTGAAGTCCTTTCCGGATTTTGCCGAAGAATATTCCCTCTCAGAATACCTGCATTGGGACAAAGGCTTTTCAACCCGCTATGGCGGACCTCTATGTCGATTTGGTAAAGTGGAAGAGCCAGATGGCACGGCCTACTGGGTCCTGTCAATACACCCAATCATCTACGATCCTTGGACACTCAGCCTTCTTTTAAAGGCTTTTAGAGAGGCATACAACGGGGAGCAATTGGCCCCTTTGATGTCTCTCGGCACTTTCGTGCGTCGTTTATCAAATCGAATTCCTAACTCGGCACAAGGTATTCTCAAGGCCCCAATTGCGTCATTTCACGATGCGACCCAATTTCCAGACTTCCAGCCAGAAACACCCAATGCAAATCTTTCGAGGTCAATATCCTTACATCTAAACATGTCCATGGGTGTTGACGTACTCCGCGCTGCTTGGACATTGTGTCTTTCAAGGGTAACTGGAGATGATAAAGTCTGTTTCGGTGTTCACGTGGAGGGTCGCAATACATCAGATGAGATTTCGCAAGTTGCCGGGCCAGTGGGTGTCGTTGTTCCATTAACAATTGATTTGGCCACAACACCCACGGATACGTCTCTTGTACAGATTACACGGGAATTCGCTGACGGATTCATACCTCATACGCAGAAGCGACGCGAAACATTTGTAATGAGCCGCGGTGAAGACGTGGGTTGCTCACTCGGGAACCTTTTAATCATTGACAGCAGTCCTGCAGCACTTCAGTATCCGGGAACCCAAGTAATCGAAATTATTCAGACAAACCTGGGCACGTCCTCATTCGGCGAAAGCAGGCTCGTAGTGCGCTGCAGAGTCATGCCGAATAGCACTGCCATTGAGATGCAATTCGACGAGCGGGTCATCTCGCGCGAGCAAGTCAGTATTCTTCTGGAGCAATACAAGCATGCCGTAGAGCAACTATCATCATGTGCCACGATTCCACTGGCCGATCTCCCGCCTCTGAGTAACCATGAGTTGGCTCTGTTGCAAGCATGGAACAGGGACATGCCCATCGCCGAGGATGTTTGTATCCATGATCAGATCCGCGCCACGGCCAAAAGAAAGCCTGCAGCGGCTGCTATTTGTTCTTGGGATTTCGAGCTCGATCAAAGAGAACTAGACGATTTTTCTGATCGGATGGCTACTTTTCTCCAGAAAGAAGGGATTGGAGCAGGCACCATCGTACCATACTTTCTTGAAAAGTCTACAACGGCCATAGTAGTCATGCTTGGCATCCTCAAAGCTGGTGGAACCCTCCTTCCACTGGATATCAAATATCCGGCGCAAAGAATCGAAATGATTCTCTCTGAAACTTCTGCTTCTAGGATTGTTACTTCGTCTACGCTGTTGGACACGGTGAGGAGTAGATGCAAAGTTCAGAACACAGTCGTTGTGGATATGCAACTTATTGAAAGCCTACCACCTGGTCATCCCGGACTTGTCGACGTCAAGCAATCGGATATTTGCTACATTATCTACACTTCTGGAAGCACAGGAAAACCCAAAGGCACCATGATCACTCATTCAAATTTGTCCACGAGCATCAAATATCGACGAGAACTGCTCAACATGACTGCAGCTACCAGGACCTTGCAGTATCTGAACTTTGTCTTTGATGTCTCAATGTTTGACGTCTTCGTGACGCTGTTGTCGGGTGGCTGCGTTTGTCTGCCTTCAGAAGAAGAATGGTCCAACAACATCGCGGGAGCAATTCGGCGCACACGTGCAAATTTTGTATTTCTGACTCCGTCGCTGGCAACGCTCCTCAGCCCCCGTGACGTGCCTACTTTGCGAACATTAGGCCTGACGGGCGAGCCATTCGAAAAAGGTGTCATCGAGAAGTGGAGACATATACGTGTTCTGAACATGTATGGGCCAGCCGAGGCCACCGTCCATTCCTCCGGCTGTGATGTCTCGTATGATTCTGGAAAGCATCATCACAACATTGGTCGTTCCGGTGGCTGTTTGTACTGGGTCGCCAATGCCACTGATCATAATCGACTAGTGCCTATTGGTAGTCCAGGAGAACTATTGATTCAGGGACCCATCGTTTCCCTTGGATACCTGGGCAATCCAGACAAGACAGCAGCTGCATTCATAAATCCACCCTCCTGGATGCGCAGCTTCGAGTTGCTTGACCCTTCTCAGCGATGGTACAGAACAGGGGACATGGTAGTTCAGACAGCGGACGGATCGATGATTTACCGCGGCCGCAAGGATACTCAGGTCAAATTGAGCGGCCAGCGAGTCGAACTTGGCGAGATTGAGCATTACCTGAGCCGATCTTTGAAAAGCCGATGCGATTTCGCTGTCGAGCTCATCAATCCATCTGGCCAAGGCCGTGACCCCTGTCTGACTGTATTCTTTGCGGCCTGTCCTCCTAATAAGCGATCGGGGGCACCCAACGCGCCGTGTCAGCTGCTGCCGCCACTTGCAGAAGAAGCCTCAACCCTAAGAGTAGCCCTGGCTGCTGCCCTTCCTGCCTATATGGTCCCTCAATTCTTTGTTCACCTGAACAGACTCCCTTTCACAAGCTCAGGCAAGACAGATCGGGTTTGTCTGCGGAAAATAGGTGCGAAATTGTCGCCCAGGCAGCTGAGCTCCTATGACCCGTGTACACAAACCTTGAATGGCTCCATCAAAGCAGTGCCGCCTACTGAGCCAATCATGGATGACAAGCAAGGGGACAAACTGAGAGACCTAGAGGCTAAGTTACAGCAGCTTTGGTCCGAAACGCTTGGTCTGCCGTTACACACAATCAAATCAACTGACAACTTCTTTAATATGGGCGGAAGTTCGATTCGTGCAATGCGGCTGTCGCATGCAGCCCGCAGAGCTGGAATCAGCCTGAGGGCGACAGATGTGTTCGAAGCTCCCACTCTCTCCGAGATGGCAACAATAGCTAGTCATCAGGGAAAATTGATGATTGGTGGAGGATCGAGTGAACCGCAGGAGCTAATGACGAAGTTGATCAATACCAGCGCATTCATGTCATCTTGTCTCGCCCATGCTAGAAAACGACAGGAGCCGTACCTTATGGTAGATAACATCGAGAGCATCGCCCAAGCGACAGACGTCCAGGCTGATATGGTGGCTGTAGGAGAACTTGACGGAGAAGCATGGCATAATGAGATGCTAATTGAGTCTTCAACTGGTCTCGACGTGTCAGACTTCACTAGGGCATGCAAGGTGGTAATCAATCACCACCGGATGTTCAGGACAGTCTTCGTTCAACATGGTAGCACTCTCTACCAGATAGCCGTCAAGGAACCCCCTCTGAAAAGCATGATCACCATGGGCGGGGCAGCACCAGGTAAAGAAAACGCCCATGTCAATTTGGACACCTATGTGCCGCATTTCCACTTGGGTGAAATTTCCAGGGAGGGAACCAGATGTCATAAAGTTAGTCTAAGAATACACCACGCCCTGTACGACGCCATATCTTTGGAAATGGTGTTACGAGACCTGCGTCAGGTCTACTCGGGGCGATCACTTCTGAAGGGCCCAAGCTTCCATGACTGGATTTCACATGTCAACTCTGTGGATATGTCAGCGTCACTGGCGTTCTGGAAACATAGCTTGGAGGGCTCGTCAATGACTTACCTGGCAACACCTTCGGTGCCTGCAACGCAGAATTTCTGCCGCGACAATATGCAATTCCGCGTACCTCTCAGAAACGTGCTGACGCCGTATGGAACTCCGTCGAGCGTGGTTCAAGCGGCCTGGTCACTGGTACTCTCACGCGCGACAGGCAGAGATGACGTTGTGTTCTGCGCCCCAAATGCCAACCGCAGTCTTTCATCCTTCCATGACATGGATAGCGTCTGCGGGCCGTGTCTGAACTTCTTGCCCGCCAGGGCCCGCCTGCAAACCCAAATGACTTTTGGTGATTTGATCCGGCAGATGCAAGCTCAGGCGGTCGCGGCCATTCCGCACCAGCATCAAGGCTTCCGCTCCATCATCGAAAACTGCACCGACTGGCCCTCCTGGACGAGATACAGCTCAATGCTCATATACCAAAATCACGAGTCCTTGCAGAGAAGCATCAGGTTCGGGAACCAAGACTGTGTGCTAACCCCCCGTGGGAAATTTGGCAGATGCGCCGACATTCTAATCGAGGCAACGCCTTCTGCATCCCCCGAAAAGGGAGAAGGTCCAGGAGAAGAAAGAGATCTTGTGATAGACATGCTATACTCCCGACGCACGTTTACTGAAGAGCAAGCAGACTGGATTTCACGCAACTTTGCCAAGATCCTGGAAACAATCCCCCATTGCTTGGAGCAGCCCGTCGACCAAGACGGCGCGCAGGCCGGCCCACCGTATATGACTTCGGTGGTCTCGATGGAGTCAAACACTCCAAGCCAGACCGCGGCAGACATGGAAAACCATGCACAAACTGTCGTTCAGCGTGCGTGGACCGAGGTTGGTATGAGCGTGGGGAGTGCGAGTCAAATTCAGCAGGCCGACTGCTCCATGTTCGACTGTGGTGCTGATTTGGTCACCACGATGCTCCTTGCGCGCTATTATCAGTACAACGGATACCAGGTGACCATGCAAGATCTCATTAACAATCCAACACGGTTTGGTCAATCAAAACTAATTGGGGATGCTCAGTGATGTTATTGGGTTGGAGGCAATTTGGATGTAAGTGCATCATACAGAAAATGGCTAGACTGGATTTCGTTTTCTCGAAGATTTTGTTGCCTGGGAAACGTGCCGTGTTATGATTCAGACTAATGCGCGGTAGTATGTAAGGCAGTAAAGCTTATGTAATACGGATAACGCGTATAATATTAGCTAGTTAAGCTATCCCTCTATAAAAGGGATGCTTTTAACCTCTCTTTTATATACTAGAATTAAGTTTAATTATATCTTTAATTTGCATTATTACTTAGGGGGTCTTTTTGCTATTATATCTATATAATGTCTTTCTTATTATATTATATAACACTATAATAGTTATAAGCCTAGGAGGATTAACTACCTATAACTTCTACCACGCCCCCTAATGTGAGGCCCCACTTATAACACCCGTGCGCTAGCGCACACTAGGCAAGCATACCACGCCCTAGGGCTAGGTTTATATAACACTAGTAAGCTACTAGCTATAAGCTAGTAACTTATATATATAATATACTTAGACCTAGTAAGCTTTAGTTAATATATAAGTACCCTTATATCTCTTACCTAGCTATTCTTTTATTTTTATAATTTTAAAGCTTCTCTTACTAGCTACCTAAGAGTAATATAAAAGAGAGAATAACTTAATTTACTAAAGCTATACTATATATTACTTAGAATTAGCTAAATAATAGTAATACTATAGCTAGGAATATACTATATTTTATAATCTTATCTAAAGCTATACTCTTAATTATAAAAGTAAAAAGAGTAGTAGTTAAAAAGTAAATTACTTAGCTTAAGCAGAGTATTGTAAACAATTACATCGTGTAATTGTTTGTTTTTCTTAAAGAATTAATATCTAGCTTATAATTAAAGATATTATACTAATAATCACGTAATCTTATAGAGTAAAAATCGAAGTAAAGTATAATATATAAAAGTGGGTCTAAAAGTGGGTCGTACGTCTGTAATTACAAATACTAAAAACAATTACATTTTAGCACTAAAAATAAGTACAAAAGTTATTTTTCTACTTTATAGCTCAACAATCCACTTTCAGACCCACTTTTATATATAGTATTTTTCTTTGAATTTTACTCTATAAGATTATATAATTATTAGGATAATATCTTTAATCATAAGTTAGATATAAAAATAAAGAAAACAATTACAAAACAATTACATTACACGAGTACAATTGCCTGAGCTTAAGTAACTTAAGAAACTATAGAAGTAAGAAAAAAAGCTTACTAACTTAATATAATCTTATAGAGAAGGAAAACTAGTAAAAAAAGACTTAAAAGCTAGTTTATTCTTAAGCCTTAGTAACTAAGAAATTAAGGTTTAAAATATTATAAAACTCTAATACTTTATAAACTTATAGAAATATAAGATATAGCTTAATAACCTTAACTATACCTTTAAGGGGGTAAAAAAAAAGTATTACTAAAATAACTAAAAGATTCTTTTTATACTTAACTATATATATATATACTATTAGGCTAGATAGGACTAATATATTAAAGAATAACTAGCTAATAGTTAGGATTATCCTAAGGATAACTAGGATAAGTTCTAGGACTAGACCCTTATATTACTTAAGGACTTTATAAGTAATAATATATAAATAGCTATATAGCTAGAAAATATAAAGTAAAAGAAAGGCTAGAGTTTTAGTAAGTTTAGTATTTACTTAGATTTACTAGAGAAATACTTAAAATAAGCCCTATGTCATAACTATAGTGGGAGAGATACAAACGAAGTAAAGGCTAAGACTCTTATTTATAGCTAGGAAGCTACTACTTAAGGGTAAGTATATAAAGGTCTTAAACTCTAACCTTTTATATTCTTTATAAGTAATCCTTATTTAAATACCTTACTATATATATATAGCTATTTAGTAGCTACTTAGTTATTTATATAACCTAAGGTTTATTTAAGGGCTTTATTATATAACTATTTTATCTATAGCTCCCTAGCCTCTATACTCCTAATATACTACCTCTCTAATATATAATTATTCTTAATTAAAAAAAGCTACTTAGCTAGTATATATATACTATATATAGCTTATAGTAATATTTATATTACTAGCTATACTATTAGTATATAGTATTATATTTACTTTAAATAATAAGATAAGTGTTATAAGTGTTATGACTGTGGTAGGAGAGATATAAACGGAGTGAAGGCTAAGACTCTTATTCATAGCTAGAGAGCTACTACTTAGGGGTAGGTATATAAAGGTCTTAAACTCTAACCTCCTATATCTCTTATAGGTAGTCCTTATCTAAATACCTTACTATATATATATAGCTACCTAGTAATTACTTAGTTATTTATATAAGCTAGGGCTTATTTAAGGGCTTTATTATATAACTATCCTATCTATAACTCCCTAGCCTCTATACCCCTAATATACTACCTCCCTAATATATAATTATCCTGAATTATAAAAAGCTACTTAGCTAGTATATATTTACTATATATAACCTATAGTAATATTTATATTACTAGCTATACTATTAGTATATAGTATTATATTTACTTTAAATAATAAGGTAAATATTATAAGGACTTAGGTAATTCTTCTTATAACTACTAGATTATAAATAACTATATACTTACTACTTTATTACCTATAATATATATACCTTTATTTAATAAGTTATTAGCACTAAGTAAGTAAATTACTAGTATTAAGTTTTATAATTAGGTTAAATAAATAAGGTAATATATACTATTTAAAATAAATAACTTCTTATTTAATATTAGGGATATTATATTAATCTTACTAGGAGTTTATAGCTAGTATATATATTTACTCAAAGTAGCTATAACTATAAATATTATAATTCCTAGATTAGCTATATATAGCATATAAATTACTTAGGGGTTTAGGGCTAATATAAAAAAGGCCTGCTTTTCCTTACTTTTATATACTTTTTTTCCTTTTATATTCTCTCTTAGTATTATAAGTTACCTTTATTTATAAGCTAGTAGCTTTATAGCTTCTCTTATAGTAATTACTAATATTCTCTAGTATTACTTTATTATCTATATCTATCCTTATCTAAAATATCTAAATTCTCTTAAATAATAAAATATTAGTTACTTACCTTTTACTTATAAGTTTCTTATAGTATATTACTACTAACTTACTAGTAATTAATAATATTTTTAATATAAGTAATTACTTTACTACTACTACCTCTCTCTAGTATAAAGACTTCTATAATATCCCTTTTAAAGTCTTTTAGTAAGAAATATTTAGCTTCTAAAATTTCTATATAAGTATAATATCTATATCCCCTTAGTGCTTACCTTACTAACTTATAGCTAGTAGTACTAGTAAAATAAAAATTCCTTATATATACTATATATAGTAAGTAATAATATAAGCTATTATACCTAAGGATAGTAATAGTATAAAGCTATAATATCTTATAGAGAGTAAATATATTCTAATATAGTATACTAATTCTCTAAGTATAACTTTACTACTATCTTACTATATATTATTACTAACTTATATAGGTAACTTAATAAAATGTATATATTACTTATAAAATAATAAAAACTATTCTAAGGTATATTCTCCCTTTTCTTACTACTAATATATATACTAATATATTACTAGTATCTTACTTAGTTTACTTAGTTATACTATATGCTCTTTAAGTATATTAATACTTATAGTAATCCTAATAATAATTTATACTTTCTTAATAATATATATATCCCTTATTTCTATAACTTAGTTACTACTAATATACTACTAGTATTTAATATATATAAAGCGTAAACTTTATAATATACTTTTAATTACTAAAAATACTAATAAGCATAGTTAAGTAAGGTAAGTATAGCTTATAGTAAAAGTTATATATAAGGCTAATACTAATAAATAAGTTACTATATTACTACTAAATAATACTATTAATCTGGAAGTCTAGATTAATATTTCTAATAGCTTATATTTTATTACATAAACCCTTTTATTTATATATACTTCTTATACTTTAGCTTATAGCTTTACTAACTTACTAGTAGCTTACTACTAATATATTTATACTTCTTACTTATATTAGGCTACTAGACCTTCCTAGTAAGCTTTATATATATATATATATAAAGAGAGGGATTCTTCTAATAATAAAAATAAATCCTCTACCCTTATTAGCACTAGTAAGACTACTAAAGGCTAGGTAATTAATATATTAATAAAGTAATTAGTATAAAGTAGCTATAAGTTAGGTTATTTAAGAAATTATCTAGATTTTTTTTATATATTACTACTACTATTTAAACTCTATTAAATATACCTTTATATTTATAAACTAGCTACTTAGTTATTACTTATAATTCTTAAGAATATTTATTATAATAAAATCTTTTCTTTTTACCTAAGAATTCTCTAAAGTATTATAGCCCTTCTATTTAACTAGGTATTTCTAATATCTCCTATTATAATAATATAATATAATTCTTTTAACTTTAAACTCTTACTTATTCTCTATAATATTCTCTTATAGTAAAAATATATCTTTTACACTAAATAAGTCCCTTATAAATAGTTTAAGGTTAGTAATATTAAAAATATTATATAAATATATTCTAAGTAGTAGCTTTAATTAGTATATAAATCTATAAGTACTAATTACCTTTTTAATTTTATAAGAGCTTAAGTACTTTATACTTAGCTTCTTACTAGGTTACTATAAGTTAATATTCTTTATAAATAATAAAATATAGTTACCTATACTAAACTTTATTAAAGTTTACTTCTTATTATAGTATTTTATATACTAGACCTATAAGTTACTTAGGAGCTACTTAATTACTATATATTTATCTTTTAGTATAATAGTATAAGTTTTTACCTAGTTATTTACTATAGGAATATCTATAATTACTTACTATAGTCCCCTAGGGTTATAGCCTTATAGCGCCTTAGCTAGGGTATAGCTATAAGTTAAATAAATACTTATATTATATATAAACTATACTATTAAAAGGTTATTAGCCTAATTAGTTTAGTTAAAGTAAGTAAAGGCTATTAAATAATACTCTAAAACTTAGTTTAGATATTTTATTTAACTATCTATTTATAAGTAAAATATAGTACTTAGTTACTACTTAGTTATAATAAGATAGTAAAAGGTTATCTAAAACCTACTAGTAAAAGTTAAACTATAGTTTATAATAATACCCTCTAGAGCACTATAATCCTTAAAAACATATTCTAAGAATATAATAGCTAACTTATTACTAGTTATATATATTAAAATAAGGATATAAATACTATATTTTATAAAATAGTTTATAATAACTAAGATTATATTATAAGTTTAGTTTATATCTTTTATAGGTAGTAGCCTTATAATAAAGTCTATTAATAATTTTTAAAAAGGCTAATTAAGCACTAGTAGCACTACTAGCTTACTATAAGGTTTATAGTACCTTAGCTTTAAAGTTTAATAGCTTATATAAGTTTATATATATAACTTAGTATCTTTCTTTATTAATAGCTAGTAGTACTAGTTTATAATTTAGTAAAGGGTTTTACTAACTCCCTAGTAGCTTACTACTAGGTTATTATAAGTAAGTATTAAAACTTCCGTTCTTATACTTACTAGAATAAAAACTCTATTCTTAAATATTAATAGCTTAGAGGGCCTAATAAACTATGTTTATAATACTTCTAGGTTACTACTTTTAAGTAACTTTCTTTAACCTATAGTAAAGTTATTGATTTTTAATTTTTTTTTTTTGGGGTCATTGGCTGTGGCCAATGCATCTAATTTTCAAGGAACCAAAAAAATTACTAGCAATACCTAGCTAGTGCCACATGTAACAACTAAATTCAATAATCACCGTAGTGTTAGGTAAAACATAAAAGGAATAAGCTTTAAGCTATAAATTTAGGGGCTAAAAAGTTAATATAAAGTTTGTAATAAACTTTATAGCTACGATTACATAAGATACAGTTATAATTCGCGACTGTAGTTAAACTCAAATCTATTTGAGTTTTACTCACAGCATAAATTAACGTGATTCCCCCTTCCTCTGCGACTGTGTTTGTTCTATCTCTCTATATCTCTTTTATCTTATTGATTTTTAATTTTTTTTGGGGTCATTGGCTGTGGCCAATGCATCTAATTTTCAAGGAACCAAAAAAATTACTAGTAATACCTAGCTAGTGCCACATGTAATAACTAAATTCAATAATCACTATAGTGTTAGGTAAAACATAAAAGAAATAAGCTTTAAGCTATAAATTTAAGGGCTAAAAAGTTAATACAAAGTTTATAATAAACTTTATAGCTATAATTACAAAAGAGTTATAATTTACAACCGCAGTTAAACTTAAATCCATTTGAGTTTTACTTATAGCATAAATTAATATAATTCCCTCTTCCTTTATGACTATGTTTATTCTATCTCTTTATATCTCTTCTATCTTATAACTTATCCTTCAAAGCTCCAAGGCAAACCAAAAAAAAACATAACTTATCCTCACTTAACTCCACTCCAATTCGTTACAATCCACAGGTAGGTCAAGGGCTACTAATTAACCAATTGACAACTAACTAATTAGAAAATAGTATAGCCAAGGGTAACCACAAGCTAGGGGCTATAACTACTAGGCTACAAAACCTAATAGCTATTCAAAAATCCGAGGAAATTCTAGATAAAAAGGAAATTCAAAAAACCAAAGAAAACATTAAGGAATTTAGGAAAAGTGAGAAGAAGAAGGGAAATAAAAAGCTAGAGAAGAAGGCTAGATATTTGGAAATCTCTTTTATCTTATAACTTATCCTTCAAAGCTCTAAGGCAAACCAAAAAAAAAACACAACTCATCCTCACTTAACTCCACTCTAATTCGAATCCACAGGTAGGTTAAGGGCTACTAATCAACCAATTAACGACTAACTAATCAGAAAATAGTATAGCTAAGGGTGACCACAAGCTAGGGGCTATAACCACTAGGCTATAGAACCTAATGGCTATCCAAAAATCCGAGGAAATTCTAGATAAAAAGGAAATTCAAAAAACCAAAGAAAACATCAAGGAATTTAGGAAAATTAAGAAGAAGAAGGGAAATAAAAAGCTAGAGAAGAAGGCTAGATATTTGGAAAAGGTGTTGAAAAATAGAGATCTATAATTTAAGTAGTTTTACCTCGTGCCCGGGAGGGATAGTAAAGTTATTACCTTACTATACTTAAAATAATATAACTTAAATTAGAGTCTTTAATTTTATATACTTAGAATAAGTATTATATATAAACTTAGAAAAGGTTTACTAGATTACTTATATTCTTACTATAATACTACTATAAGTAACTAGCTTATAGTATACTTTTAAACTTATAAATAAATTATAGCTAAGTAGTAGTTTAAGGGGGCACTTATATTACTTACTAACTACTAACCTAGCTAGACTCCTAACCTATAGGCTTACTAGACTTATAAAAATATTAAATAATATAAATAAGGTATAACCTTACTACTTATAATTAGTAAACCTAGTTAGTATATTACTTATAGGCTTTATAGGACTATTAGGTTTCTTAATAATATAATTAAGTTATATTTTCTTAAAACCCTAGAGGCTAGAATAGCTCTTATAGCGCTCTTATAATAAACTATTAACTACACTAAGTAATATAACCTTAAGGCCTATAACTACACTATTATATATATAGCACCCTTATTACTTAGTATTTATAAACTTAGCTAAGAATTTAGGTAGCTATAAGGATATATACTTTACCCTATACTTCTTATTAATATAATTTACTTTTCTTAATAAGGTATTAGTAGGGTTTAGCTTACTTATATAATATTTAATTTTAAAATTAAATAAATAAAGCTTATTTAATACTATTACTTACTTACTAGATAGCTTTAGCTTTATAGCTAGGTACTTATAATTAAGATACTTTATTATAACTATAATTTAGTAAGTTAAATACATAAGGTAATATCTCTAGGCCTAAAACACCTCTTACATTACTAGTAACTTAGTATCTAGGGTTAAGTAATAAAGCTTAATATTAGTTAACTTCCTTAAAAAATATACTACTAGGTACTAGCTACCTAGTATTAATATTATAAGTATAGCTCTAATTATATAACTAGATATATCTATCTTTACTCTTAGTAAATAAAGTAAGTTAAAGTATACTAAGATTAGTACCTCCTAGAACTTCTTTTAGAGTTCTCTAAACACTATAAGTTTATTAGGCTTTAGCTTAAACTCTACTAGTTAAATACCTTTTAAATAGTTTATTAGTAAAACTACTACCTTACTATACTATTTTATAAAGTATTAGTAAAACCCTATAAACCTAAGGAATAATTAAATATTAAATACACTATAGGGTATTAGCTAGGTTATAATAGCTTTAACCCTTAATAGTTTTATCTTAATGCCTTTTTTAAATATAATAAACCCTAGGAATTTTACTTATAATACTAAAAATTAGTACTTCTTAAGGTTAACATAAAGATCTATATCTTAAAGTTACTCTAGTACCCTTTTAATATACTCTATATATCTTACTAGGTTACTACTATATATTAGGATATTATTAAGGTAAGTAATATAAAATTTATCTATAAGTCCCTTAAGAGCGTTATTAATATATTCCTAAAAAGTAGCTAGTATATTTACTAATCTAAATAGTATTATAAGGTACTTAAAGTGCTTATAGTAGTAATAAAATACTATCTTTTACTTATTACCCTTATAAATATATAGCTAGTAGTATACCTCTTAGAGATTTAATAATATAAAAACTTTTATACTTACTAGTTAATTAAGAATTTTAGAGATTAATAATAAGGGGGCCTTATTTTTAATAGTAATCTTATTAAGACCCCTATAATCTATATAAAGCCTTAATTTTCCTAATTTTTTTAGAATAAATAAAATGAAGGCTCTAGCTAGGCTTATTAATCTTCTAATTTACCCTTTCTCCTATATACTTATAAGGTACTCCCTAAGCACCTCTAGCTCTTTTTCTACTAGGTTATATATAAGTCCTTATAGTAGCTATTTTCTCTTTTCTGATTTAATTATATAAGTATAGCCCTTAAGTTCTAGGAGCTTACTAGCTAAATCTTTTAAAAATATATTTATAAATTCTATATACTTTTCTAGGATTTACTATTAGGGTATATTACTATTTATTTCTTATATAAACACTACTAACTCCTTATAAAACACTACCTAAAGCATTATTATACTTCTTAGTTTCTTTTTCTTTAAGGGCTAGATATTACTTATTACTATTACTATAACTATATTATAAGTTAGGTTATTACTTACTATAATATTTATTAGTAAAACTTTATTTATATCCCTCTTTTTTATTTTAGGCTTAACTACTTTAATCTTTAGTAATACTAGTAGTAATATAATTAAAGATTACTTTACTACCTTATATAGTTATTACTTACTTAAAGTAAATATAATATATTCTTTAGTTATTAGAAACCTATAAAAACCTTACTTTTAGTTTATTACTATAGGTTTATACTCTAAGGTCTAGTTTATTCCTAGGAGTATTCCTTCTTTAGTATTAGTAATATAGTAGCTAACTTAGTAAACCTTTATATAGCTTATACTATCCTTTACCTTAACTACTTTATATAAAATTCCTTAGTATAAAATCTTATTTTTACTTATACTTTCTAGTATTACCTTTACTTTTACTATATTTTTCTAGTCTTATTTTAATAATAGCTTAGGGTAAATTATTAAATACTTTACTTTTATATTAAATAGCGCTAGTATTACTAACTAGTAGTTATCTTACTTTAGGAATACCTATATTCTTATTCTCTTATTTATAAGTTTCTTTATAGTAAGACTATTATCCTAGGCTTATACTAAACTAATTAGAATTTTATTTAAGTCTAAAGATTTATTACTACTATCTTTATACTTCTTAGTAATATACTTATTACTCTTATAAATTAAGTAGTTTATTACTTTATATTTATTTATACTATATCTAAGGCTATTATATTTATAGTACTTAAATAGCTTCTAGCCTATACTTTATTACTAGGAACCTTATTATAAGTTATTTATAAGGAAGCTAAAGTATTATCTCTTATTATTCTTACTCTCTTTATTATAGCTTTTATTATAATTCTTTATTATAGATATTATTATAACTTTAGCTTTTTTACCTTAGCCTTATAAGTAACTCTAAGATATAGGGAACTCTTAGCTAACTATATATTACCTTATAGTATTATTTAAGCTATTTAGGAATATTACTATCCTTAAATATAAGGGGATTTATGTGAGGCCCACTCACAACACCGGTGCGCTAGCGCACCACCTAGCGGGCACACCACGCCCTAGGGCTAGGTCTATGTAATACTAGCGAGCCACTAGCTATAAGCTAGCGACTCGCATGCATAACACACTTAGACCTAGTAAGCTTTAGTTAATATATAAGTGCCCCCTATACCTCTTACCTAGCTATCCCTTTATTCTTATAATTCTAAAGCTTCTCCTACTAGCTACCTAAGAGTAATATAGGGGGGAGAACTACCTAATCTACTAGAGTAATGCTATGTATTCCCTAGGACCCGCTAAATAAGGGTAATACCGTAGCTAGTAACATACTACGTTCTATAAGAACCCTATCTAAGACTAAATCCTTTACTATAGGGGTAGAAGAGGTAGTGATTTAAGAATGAATTACTTATCTAAAGTGACTTAAAGAACTATAAGAATAGGAATAAAAACTTACTAACTTACTATAACTTTATAAGGGAGAAGAGCTAATAAAAAGGAATTAAAAGGCTAGTATATTCTTAAGTCTTAGTAGCTAAGAAGTTAAGGTCTAAAATATTATAGAACTCTAATACCTTATAAACCTATAGAAGCATAAGATATAGCTAAATAACCTTAACTATACCTTTAAGGGGGTAAAGAAGAAGTACTATTATAATAACTAAAAGATTCTTTTTATACTTAACTATATATATATGAACTATTAGGCTAGATAGGACTAATATATTAAAGAATAACTAGCTAATAGCTATAATTACCCTAAGGATAACTAGGATAAGTTCTAGGAATAGACCCTTACGCTACTTAAGGATTTTGCAAGCTATGATGTATAAATAGCTATGTAACTAGAGAATATAAAGTAAAAGGAAGGTTAGAGTCCTATTAAGTTTAGTATTTACCTAGATTTGCTAGAGAAATACCTAGAGTAAGCTCTAGAGAAGACCTATGCCCTTATATTCTTTATAAAGTTACTTCCTAACTTATAAGATTATATTAACCTACATATAAATATTACTAGCCTAATATAAGAAAATATTATATAACTTGCCTAGTGATTTTAGGAGGTAATATTAAAGAATAAGTAAAAGCTAAATAATTTAGAAGAGAAGGGCCTATATAAGGCAGCTTAACACTAAAGATATAATTCCTTACAAGGGTATTAGCTAAATAGGGACTAAAGAGATAAGGATAAGGATAAGGAGAGGACTCTAGCTACTTACCTAAATAATAATAGACCCTAAGGAAAAAAGTAGTGCTATAATTATAGTAGTACTAAGTACCTTATTTATAATTATAATAAGCTAAAGAAAGACTAGTAAGAAGGCTAGGGAAACTCCTAGAGGTAAAAGTAAATGCCCTTACCTCTACCTTAGACACTAGGGTACTAGTAGGATACTAATTCTATATACTAGTTATTATTTATAGGCATAAAGATATTAAAATAGTAGTGGATCTTAATAGTTGCGCTAAGATTAATATTATAAGCGCCTAATTTGCATAGACTTATAAGCTTAATTAGGCTAAGGCTATAGTACCTATCTTAAAGGTAGTAGGGGCTCTTATAGTCCCTTAATATAGTATCTATAAGGTGCCTATTATAATTAAAGACTTATAGGGTAAAAAGAAAGACCTTAAGTTACTATATATAGCTATTAATAGAGATCTAAGAGTAAAGGGAAGCCCTATATTAATTAGAATACATATACTTATAGAAGAATGCGTATACCTATACTTATACTTATAAGAATAGTGGTTTAAAAAGAGAAGGGTAGCCTTTTTACTACTAACTCCCTATAAGTTTATAAAGGTAATATATAATAAGATAATAGTATATACTATTATAAGCGTTATAAAAGATAAGTTTATACCCCTTAAAGATAAAGAGAAGGTAAAAGTATATAGAACTATTAAGAATATCCTAGAGAAACTATATAAGTTTAAAGATATGTTTACTTTAAATAAGGTAGGGAGTCTTCTATTAAAGAAGTTAACTAACTATATAATTAATCTTATACTAGGAGCTATACCTCTATATAGACTAATTTATCCTCTCTCCTAAAGTAAACTTAGAGAGCTCTAGGAATATATTAATAATAACCTAAAGAAGGGCTAGATAAGACCCTTAAAGAGCCTAGCAGGCATGCCTATCCTATTTATGCTAAAGAAGGATAGAATACTCTAGCTATACATTAACTATTAGGGACTTAATAAGGTAATATAGAAGAATTACTATGCTCTCTCTCTAATTTCGGAGATCCTTAATTAATACTAAGGGGCCTGTTTCTTTTTAAAGATTAATATTAAGGACGTGTACTACTAGATTTATATTAAAGAGGGTAATAAGTAGAAGATAGCTTTTTATATGTGTTATAGGTACTATAAGTACCTTATAATGCCTTTTAGGTTAACTAACGCTCTAGCTACTTTTTAAAGCTATATCTATAAGGCGCTTTATAGACTAGTTAACACTATTTATATAGTATATCTAGATAATATCTTAATTTTCTCTAAGATAAAAGAGAAGTATACTAAATATATTAAGTAAGTCTTAGAGCATATAAGGTTAGCGGAGTTATATATAAAACCTTCTAAGTGCTCTTTTTATAAGGAGTTAGTAGAATTCATAGGGTTTATTCTCTTTATTAATAGGATATTAATAGATACTTACTAAGTTAATATAATTAGGGAATAGAAAAAGCCTATAAGTTTTAAGGATATATAGTTATTCCTTAGATTCTATAACTTCTATTAATAGTTTATTTATAAATACTCTAGGATTATAGTACCTCTTTATATGCTAATAAAAGGTAGTTAAAATAGCATCTAGACTAGGAGGTTTATATTTAGAGAAAAGGAGTGGTTAGCATTTAACTAACTAAAAGATACCTTTTAGTAAGTGCCTTTACTCTAATACTATAACCTAAGTTAAGCGGTGTGTATTAAGATAGATACCTTAATTTTTATAATAGTAAGAATCCTATCTTAGTAGGATAATAAGGGCTATTAGTATCTAGTAGCCTTTTAGTTAAGGAAGTTTATAAACGCTAAATATAACTATAGTATAGCTAATTAAGAGTTACTTACTATAGTAAAGTTATTTAAACACTAGTAATATTATATTAAAGGCGTGGAGACACCTATAGAGGTCTTATTAGACTATTATAACCTATAGACCTTTATAAGGTAGTAGAAGCTAAATAGAAGATAGGTATAATAGTATATATTCCTCTGCCCTTTTTATTTTATAATTAAGTATAGACTAGGGAAGAATAACCCTATGGATATACTATTAAGAAGGTCTAATTATAAGGGTAAACCTATATTAAATAAGGCGCTCCTACTAGAGCTTTAAAGAAAGATAGTAGATATCTATATAGTAGAAGAAAAAGTACTAATATATTAAAGAAGTTATAGCATAACGCTAGTCTTAAAACCCACTAAGGCAAGAGTGGCCTAGGTAAAAGGCTAGTTAGCTGCTGTGGATTTAGTAATAGGTTAGCTAAATAAGGGTGATTTTAAGGAGAAGGTAGCATGTATCTAAGATATTAGTATAGTATAAGTAATTTAGGGGGCTATTATATTACTAAATCCTTACTAATCTACAGTAAATAAACTATTAGTATAACTACTATAGAAGGCATAGGACTAAGATCTAGATCTATAAAAGCATAGAGATAAGGTTAACTCCTAAGTAAAAGAGAGGGGAAAGGCTAGTCTATAGTTACGTAGTATAAGGGGTCTCCTAATATATAAAGACTAGGTAGTTATTCTATAGGAGCCTATCTTATAATAGGAGCTTCTATAGCTATACTATAATAATCTACTAGTAGGTTACTTTAGGACTAAATACACTCTTAAGCTACTAAAACATTACTATTAGTAGCTAGTAATAAGTAAAGCTATTTTAGACTATATATCTAGCTATAGAGTATACTAGCGCGTGGTAGCTAGAAGGCATTGCCTATATAGAAGCCTTAAATTACTACTAATACTAAGGTAACTATAGGCAGAGATCTTAATAGACTTTATTATAGGCTTACTACTAGTGTAGCTAGGTAAGCGAGAAACTAATGTAATTCTAGTAATTATAGACTAATTTACTAAGTACTTTATCTTCCTTCCTATAAAGACTACAATTAATATAGCTAAGTTAGTAAAGTTATTCTATAAGGAGATTAAGCTATAATTTAGAGCGCTAGAGGGCATTATATCTAATAGAGGGTTAGTATTTATAAGTTAATTCTAGTTAGAGGTATATTACTAGTTATATATAAAGCAAAGGCTTTTAATAGTATTTTACCCCTAAACTAATAGGTAAATAAAAAGAATAAACTAGGTGCTTAAATATTACCTATAATATTTTATTAAAGAAAACTAATAGCTATAGCTAAAGCTACTCCTAATAGCTTAATTTACATATAATAATACTATTAATAGGATAATAGGTTACTCCCCTAACTATACCCTTATAGGCTATTTACCTAAGTTCTACCTAGCTCTTAAGGGTAAGAGTAAGAAGGGGGAGGTCTTAGAAGCTTATGTATATATCTAAAAGCTATATAAGATTAGGGAGAAACTAGTATATAACTAGGTAAGGGCTACTAAAGCGTAGGTAAAGTACTATAACTAGAGATATTAGCTAATAACTTTAAAAAGAGAAGACTTAGTACTACTATTAGCAAAGAATATTAGGCTTAAGAACGCGAAATAGAAGCTAAACCTAAGATTTATTAGGCTATTTTAAATACTTAATACTATAGGTAAATAAGCATACTAACTAGCGCTACCTAATAAGTATAGTTAACTATATAATATGTTTTACATTAGCCTATTAGAGCTATAGAATCGCTAGGAAGACGCTCTAGATAAGGATATGCTAATGCCTAACCTTAAAGATAATAATAATAAGTTTAAAGTTAAAGAAGTTAGGAATTATAGGAAGATATATAAAGGTAATAAATACCTAGTAAAATAGAAGGGCTAGCTAAGTGAATATAACTAGTAGGTAGTAGTAGAAGATATAGAAGGCGCTTAACGCGTAATTTAGGCTTTCTATTAAAGCAAAGCAAGTAGGAAGTGTAGTAAGATATAAGTAATTCATAAGTAATAAGGAATAAGGTAATTATAAAAAAGGCCTGGCCTTATTAGCCACTATTATACTCTAATTAAAAACCTTATTAGACTATTTACTAAATAATAAAGGAAAATACACTTAAAGAGAGCTAAGTTTTATAGGAAACCTATGGATTATAGCGCCTATGTAAGATAATACCTTACTATTTCGGATAAGATACTTAGTATTGTTCTTATTCTTAGTAATTACCTGCTGTATTATAAGGTAACACTAGTGTTTTGCTATAGTCTAGGGAATGTACCCTAGATCGGAGGACTGTAATTATAAAATTATCTATGTATTATAAATAGCGAGATATTCCTAATAATTATCCTGTAAATTATTAGTAATTAGGTAGTGGAAAGGGAATAAATAGGTTAGGTAAATCTTATAATCCCTAGAGTAAGAGTAGGATATATAGTAACTAAAAGTTATTAGCGTAAAATAATATACTACTAGTAGGTAGTAGAAGTAAACTATACCTAATTATAAGCGGAAGGCTAGTAAACAGGGGAGGAAATAACATACCTGCCACACCTTTATGGCACTAGTTAAACTAAATGCGATTTAGTAAGCTATATTTATGTAATTAAAGGTAAGTATAAGAGATAGCACATACTTAGTAAAATAAAAGTAAGTCTCCTCTAGAAAGATAAGGCCTTCTGCTATAATGCTAGCATCCTTAGTGTTTATAAGAGTTTAGATCTAATCTAAAATAGCAAGAAGATTAGTAAAATTACCCTTTATTATTACTATTACTTATAAAGAAATAGTTAGTAATAAGAAGGTAAAACATAAGGGAGAAGGAGCTAACCTACCCCCTCGTAAGTATTGCTATAGTAGATGTATTAAATATAATATTTTGTAAGCTTAGCATATTTATTGTTAATAATTAAAACACAAGGGAATTAGTAGTTAATTTAAGGCAAGAAGGGCAAGATTAGAGGGCTCCTCTTAAACTTAGAGCAGCCTGTACATAAATAATATATATAGCTGTAGTTTTTTAAGTAAATAGACTTATTTTCTATAGTAAAGAGCTTAGGAATAATAGGGGTAATGGCATAAGGAAACTAAAGGTATAATAGAATCTAAAGGGAAATTCCTAAAGTTAAGGGGGGAAAAAGTGCGTAATATAGTAGGAAGCTATAAGTAATTTAAAGGTAAAGGTAGGCTACTAGTTATTATTATTTTAATATTAGCTACTACCTAGCGAGCAGCTATATACTAGCTAGCGAAGGCTGTTTAGGAGCCTAGCTATAAGTGGGGGGATAATTGTGAGGCCCACTTATAACACTAGTGCGCTAGCGTATCACCTAGTAGGTATACCACGCCCTAGGGCTAGGTCTACGTGATACTAGCGAGCTACTAGCTATAAGCCAGCGACTCGCACGCATAACACACTTAGACCTAGCAAGCTTTAGTCAATATACGAGTGCCCCCTATACCTCTTGCCTAGCTATCCCTTTGTTCTCACAATTTAGTTAGGTTATTTAGCTTTTACCTTTATTTAAAGTCTTAGGAAAAATTAGAAAAACTAATTTTACTTTTACCTAAGATTTAGTAGTATTCTAGTAGCTTCTAAGTACCTTATATCTTTATTTATTATACTAGTGTTTAGCTAGGATATAAATCTATTTTAAGTATAAGCTATATAGTTAACTATTTTATTTACTATTATATAATATATCTATTATTACTTTATATTATTAGCTAGGTAGATACTAGTATATACTAACTTTATTTTATTATTCTAGAAGGTTCTTAGGTTTAACTAGAATAATATATTTTAATCTTATAGATATACCTATAAATTCTTATAAGTATTTCCCTTATATATAAGCACCTTATATTATATTTTAATAAAGCTTTATAAGTATATACTTACTATAAACTTAGTATTAGGTAAGAAACCTAGGAATAAGGGATTTATTAGTATATTTATCTAAGGGGTAACTATAAGTCTTTTACTTAATCTAGCTAATTATAAGTTTACTTTTATTTCTTTAAGCTATACTTTTATCTTTAAAATCTCTTTTCTTATATAAGTATTATATAGCTAGGCTTATATAACCTTATATTACCTTTATAGCTAGTCTAAATTATTATTATTTCTAGATCTAAGGTTACTATATTAGTTAAGTAATATTTACTATACCTTATTATATTCTATAGTTAAAGTATTTAGGTTATTACTTAAGTACTATAGGTTTAAGGCTTTCTTACTAGGTAATATAAGTATATTCTAAGTAAATATTTTATAGCTTCTTTATATTTAAATTTAGCTAATAGTTTATTTTTCTAAAAGAGTTTAAAAGTTTAACTTATTATAACTATAGTAAGAGAGATATAAATAAAGTAAAGGCTAAGACTCTTATATATAGCTAGAGAGCTATTACTTAGAGGTAAGTATATAAAGGTCTTAAACTTTAATCTCCTATATCTCTTATAGGTAGTCCTTATCTAAATACCTTACTATATGCATATAGCTATCTAGTAGTTACTTAGTTATTTATATAAGCTAAGGCTTATCTAAGGGCTTTATTATATAACCGTCCTATCCGTGACTCCCTAGCCTCCGTGCTCCTAACAGCAAAGCATTACACTACAAATGATTTGTAGTGTATTTTGTTTTTAACAAATAATACATATCTAATCTTAGAAAATATATAGAGATATAAAACTTCTGTTTTTAGATAGATAACTAGAAAACTACAATGTAGTTATTTTTAAAAGTGGGTCTAAAAGTGGGTATTACGTGTGGAAATTAGAAAAACTACATTTTACTACATTTTAGCACTACAAATACACTACAAATGTAGTTTTTCTAACTTATAGGTAATAGGCCCACTTTTGGGCCCACTTTTAGATATAGTATTTTTCTACGTATTTATCTCTATAGGATTGTATACTTTATATAATAATATATTTCATTATAAGCTAGCTATAAAATGAAATATAAAAACTACAAATCACACTACACTAACTACAAACAATGCTCTGCTTAAGGGTAAGTATATAAAGGTCTTAAACTCTAACCTTTTATATTCTTTATAAGTAGTTCTTATTTAAATACCTTACTATATGCACGTAGCTATCTAGTAGCTACTTAGTTATTTACATAGCCTAAGGCTTATCTAAGGGCTTTATTATGTAACCGTCCTATCTATGGCTCCCTGGCCTCCGTGCTCCTAACAGAAATTTACTTTTTATACTAGTAAATTTTTAAGGTTTTTATAAGTTATAAATTATTTAAAAATTAATACTAATTATTTTTATTAATTACTTTTTATACTAATAACTTCTTAGTAAAAGTTACTTTTTATACTAGTACTTTTTATACTAGGATTTTCTTAGTAACCTTTACTTTTTATACTAGTAATTCTTTTAAGCTTTATAAGTTATAAATTATTTAAAATTAATACTAATTATTTTATTAATTACTTTTTATACTATAACTTCTTAGTAAAAGTTACTTTTTATACTTACTTTTATACTAGATTTTCTTAGTAACCTTTACTTTTTATACTATAATTTTTTTAAGCTAAGTTATTTAGTTACTTTTTATACTTACTTTTTATACTAGTAATTTCTTAGTAAAATTTACTTTTTATACTAGTACTTTTCTTTAAAGTTTTATAAGTTATAAATTATTTAAAAATTAATAATATTTATTTTTATTAATTAATTTTATCTAGTAATTCCTCAGTAAGAATTACTTTTATACTAATAACTTTTAAAGTTTTTTAAGTTATATACTATTTAAGAATTATTATTATTTATTATTATTAATTACTTTTTATACTAGTAATTTACTAGTAAAAGTTACTTTTTATACTAAGACTTTTTATACTAGTAATTTTTAAAGGTTTTTATAAGTAATATATTATTTAAAAGTTAATATTATTTATTTTCATTAATTACCTTTTATACTAGAATTTTTATAGGAAAAATACTTTATATATTAAGAACTTTTATAATTATAATATACCTTTATATAATAAAGATAATTAACTTAATTAACTTAATTAACTTAATTAACTTAATTAACTTAATTAGATATTAACTAGGAAATCAAGAAAATAAGGGATAGTGTATGATTATACTAGTAATTTATATATAAATATATATACTTTTTTATTATACTATATACTTTATATATTTTTATTATAGCTCTCTAAAATAATATAAGGGTTATATTATACTTATAGCTAATTATAGCTATTAGGGAGGAATAAATAACTAAGGTATATAGTTTATAAAATAATATAAGGGGTAAAGTATATATATCTACATATTAAGGAAAGCTTTTGAAAGTATAGTATAAGTATTAATTACTTTATAAAATAAAACACTTTATAAGATAATTGTTGGAACAAAGGTGATATCAATCGCGCGTCGTAGCTGTAATTACCTAGCAAAAGCTCGGGCCGCGCGCGCGCCCTACACGTAACCTATAACCTAGCGCGTTAATTAGCTAGGAAATGTAAGGACATAAATATATTATTGAAATGTAGGGAGCTAGTTGCCAGCTGGCAACAGCTGTACGGGTGCAAGCTCTACGGTCAGGGACCAATAGGGCTGCAACGTTAAATTAATTAACGTAACGTAACGGAAGGTTATAGCAGTTATTAACTAATAGAATTTAATCTAGATCACTTTTATAATATCTTATAGAGTAATAGAATTGATTTTAGATATGTTGTATAGGCAATGCGGCTGTTATTAGTTAAGAGGACTAGCTATCTAGCTAGTTGAAAAGATCTTCTTCCTCTCATAGACTTACTAACTATATTAGTAGATTCGGGCCGCTAACGGGGTCTTACAGGCTACTTTTGATTTTCCGTAAAATTCATTTGTATGCAAAAACCAAAAAATTAACTTACCACTATACTAGCTAGTAACCTATATGCACTAACTTTTAGTCTAAAAAATAACCTTATATAAAGAGAAAGCCCTATCTTTAAGCTTTAATTTACTATATATAAAACTTTTGTATAACCTCTAGATAAAGAGAAAATCATTGTTAAAGATAGCTATAAGGTAAGTTATATATAGGGTAACCTGCTTACGTCACCCTAGCTTACATTACCCTAGCTTACCTAATTACTAGTAGTGTAGTTATAGCTATACTTGCAGCCACAACGTAATTAACTAATTAGTTATCCACATAGTTAGTCGCAGCTATTAACAGCTGCGACGTAGCTATTAATAGCTACCCTCGCAACCGTTGATAGCTGCAGTGCAGCTGTCAGACTTGCAAAGTAAGCTAGTAATAAGAAGGTTCTTTAACTAGAAAAGGGCTAAAAATAAGTCTTATTTTTAACACCCCCTTTACAAAAGAATTACATTTAAAGCAATTAGAAGTGTACAAAGAGACTATAGGGTAAAAACAACAACTTTTAATAATAATAAATAAAAGGGAAAAACAGGAAAAATAAAAGACCCCCTTTTTGAATTCCTAGCTATTATTAAATATAGCTCCCTTTTTAACGTTGTTTTTAGTTCCTTATTAAAGGGAATTAGTTATTAGTTTAATAATTATTAAGCCCTAAAAGCTTAATAAAAGCCTAATAAAGAGGTCTAGAAAGAGGTTTCATAAGACTATCTGCAGGCATTAACTTCGTATCTAGATATTCAATCTTAGCTAAACCCTCTAAAACCTATTGCCTAATATAGTTAAACTTTAGTAATATATGCTTTATATAACTATATAAAGCAGGGTTATAAGCAGTAGTTATAGCGCCTTAATTATTGTAATATATCTAGATAAGGGGAGAAATAGGGGTTTTTAGCTCCTTAAATAAGCCCTAAAGCCACTAAAGCTCCCGGAAGGTCTCGCAGATAGTATTAGCTTTAGCTTCTAGTGTTAATAAAGCTATTGTACTAGCTTTCTTTAATTTCCAGCTAATAGGTCCGCCAGCTAGCTTAAATAGATAAGCATAGGTTAATTTTGAGGTCTTTTTATCCCCTGTAAAATCACTATTGCAATAACCTATTAGGCTTTTACTAACTAAACCTTTAGGGTCTCCCCTATAGATAATAGCAAGGAATCTAGTCCCTAATAGATACCTTAGCAGATTTTTAGCTGCTTTTAGGTGTTTTATATAAGGGCTAGCTAGTGTAGTAAATAGCCACTATAGCGTAAAAGCTGTATCAGGCCTTGTAAGCAACATTAGGTACATTATAGTCCCTATAATACACTGATAAAGCTTGATTTCGCTAGCTATTAAAAGCTTAGTTATCTGCGTAGCTAAAACGCCTAGCTAAAGAGGTATGCTAATAGGCTTACTATCTAGCATATTAAATCGTTTTAAGGCTTCTAATATATACTAAGATTAATGAATTTTTAGTATTCTATTAGGCCTATCTCGTATGATTTAAACCCCTAAGAAGAATTCAGCAGGCCCCCTATCTTCTATTAGATAGACTTTATGAAGTTCCTTTTTAAGCCTTTAGATATAAGATAAATCCAGTCTAATTAGAAGATAGTTATTAACGTACGTAATGACAAAGGTTTTGGTTAAAGGATTAAAGAAGATAGCTGGGTTAGATATTAAAGGGTTAAATCCTAGGGATTTAAGCACTAATATTAGCGCTTGTTACCATTCCCTTAAGCTTTGTTTTAGGCCGTATAAAGACTTCTATAATAAAATTACTTGATCTTTAGAAGGTTTCCAGCTAAAACTTCTAGCTAATTTAGCTAGTTTAGGATTTGCCTTAAGGAATTCAATAAACCCTTCTGGAATAACCATATAAATCTATTGTTGTAGCTTACTATTAAGAAAAGCTCCTATAAAATCGATTTGTTTGATTTCCTAGTTATTCCAAGCCGCTAGGGCTAGTAAAATCCTCTAGCTAGGGGGAATGCTTGTGGCAGCGAAGGTCTCTAGGTAATCTAGGCCTTTAATTTGCATAAATCCCTTAGCAATGAGTTAAGCCTTATATTTTAAAGGATTATTTTCTTTATCCTTTTTAAGCTTATAAACAAGCCTATTCTTTAGTACTTTTCAGCCCTTAGGGATTTAATCTTTCCCTATAAATTTAAAAGTACTAGCCTTTAGAAGCTGTTCGTATTCCTTGTACATAGCTTCTATCTATTTATCCCTTTCAGGGCTAGATATAGCCTGCTTCCAGGTCTTAGGCTCAGGGCTAATAGGATTCTTTTCCTTTAGCTTCTCCTGTACCTTAAAGCAGATTTCTTTTATGAAATCTAGAGAAGAAGGGGAACTAATATTAACATCCATAGGGTTGATATTAGGGTCGAAATCGATAATTTTGTCAAAATCGAGGTCCAAAGTCGAAATCTGATTTCCTAGTTAAGTTATAGGCTGCGCCTATATAGGATCCGCTGGAATTAAGCCTTTAGGGGGTTCTTTGGGGCCTATAGGTGGTTTTTCTTGACCTACAGGGATACCTATGTTATCTATAGGGTAATCCTTTGAACCTTGATCTAGATGTTATTAATCTAAATTATTTTCCCCCTCTAAAGGGTTATCCCCTATAGAAATCCTAGGTAAGCCTTTAGAAACAGGGCCTATAGGTTTTATAATCTTAATAAAGCTAGTCTTTGTAACTAGCCTTTTAGAGGGGATGTACACTAGGTAGGTGTTGGAGCCTAGTATAGCTAAAAGTCTTCTAGGGATAGTCCTAGCTGCTAACTTCTAGGCTTTAGGTTATTTTTCCGGGGGGATTAGAATCTCACAGTGAGATCCTATAGCTTTAATACTGCTTATATCAGTTGTATAAGGCTAATTTAGCTCCCTAGATAGCAGCTATTTAGGGCTTTCATCCTTAGTGGTATTAGCAGTTATATTAACCAGGTTAACAACTACAGGTAATACAAAACACTATAAAAATAACGGTAATTTTGCCCACTGGATAGTAGCCCTTAATCGATCTAGAATAGTACGAATTAAACGTTCTGCTAATCCATTTTGCTCATAGATATAGGGACTAGAAGTCGTAAATTTGATCCCTTTAGAATTCAACCAAGCTTGACAACTAGAATCAATTTCCTAGCCCCCATCGAAGTGAAGGTGCCTAGGATATTGACCTAGTTGATTTTTAAGCCCTCTGAAGAAGCCTTTGATAGCCTTATAAACAGTTGGGCCTTCCTTATTAGGTAATAAGATAACCTACTTATATCTAGTCTTTCGATTAACTAAAAATAAGCAAATTAACTGTTTATTGTACGGCGTAGGACTGATTTTTAGCGTATCCCCCTCTATTCAATCTAGAGCTCTAGGGGGGTCAGGGATAGCTAACTTCCTAGGTCTTCTAACTGCCTTAGATTGATCACAAGCAATACATCTAAAATCCTTATCCTTAATTTTAGAAAAATCAGGGATTCCTTTAGTTATAAGGCTAATTTTCTTTAGCAAAGGAAGACCTAGGTGCCCTAATCGTATATGCCATAGGCTAGCTAGTTCTAACAACCGTTGATATTGAAGATCCTTAGGGTCTGAATTAGGATCTAGACTAGGGCCCTCTTCACTAGTCCCCTGCTAGGCCCCTTAAGAACCACAGGCCTCTTGGAGAGGTATTAGGGACCCTTTTCCTCCACTAGGGCCCTCTAACACCCCTAAATCTATTTCCTTAGATTTATAAGGGACCCAACCTAGGGCTATAGGCAAAGAAGAATAGACTAATTCCCCTAAATCATCCCGTATGATTTCTTTAATATCATCGTCATTTTCGTCGATTTCGTCTAAATCAGAAGCCTAATCCGGCTTTTTAGAGGGAATTTGAACCTCTATAGGGTAGCTAATCGGATAGCTATGACCCTTAAAAGCGGCGTAGGTAAAAGGTCGGATGTAATGAGAGTTATTACAGGGCCCTTTAGATAACTTTGGCGTAGATTGGTTTTTAACGTGAAAGAAAAAACCATGTTTTTCTATATCTAAGGTTGCAATACAAGACCTATCTTTAAGATAAAGTAGGTTTTTTATAAGGCAACCACTAGATATATAGTGCGTAAGTCCACTAACTATATTAACATCAAGCTAAGGAAAATATAGCGCATCTTTAAGCACTAAGGTCCTATATTTATTAGGATTCTTTTAATATAAGACCTCAAAAACAGCACTACTGTGACCCTTAGCGTAAATAGGGCCACCACCAGTTATAATAGGGTCAGATTCCCCCTTTTTATAGGGGGTATAATCCCTAAAGACCTCCCTAGAATTAATAATATATACAGTTAAACCTATATCATATAATAGGGCCTTTTTTATGTCTTTGCTGTAATAATTAAAACCATTTAAGGTTTTAATTTCTTGATTTTTATTATCCGATTCACTAGAGCTAGAATCAGAGCTACTATCACTAGAGCTCTTATAACTAGTCTTATGAAGGCTAGGCTTCTTGTATGGTTTAAGAGCACCGTTAGAAAGGTTGTAATTTCCTAGCATAAAAGATCCCTCTCTAGAGGTCTCTTTATTATCCTTTTTATCTGATTTTTGACCTTTTTGCTTCTTTTTCTTCTTCTTATTAGAAGAAGAATTAGAATTAGAAGAGCCCTTATTTTCTTTAGAGCCTCCTTTCTTCTTCTAATCCTTAGGGGCCTTTTCTTTTTCTTTGGCACCCTTTTCAAGGTTTTTAGCCCTATAATTCAGGGCTTTAGATACTATAGATAACTTATCCCTTTGTTCTGCTAGAAGGTCTGCTATTAAAAATTAAAGATTTAGGGCTTCTAGGGGAGCCCCTATAGCCCTATTTGTACGCATGCTGAATCGTTGCCTCTTAGCCCACTAAGGGAAGGTTGATTTTAGGGATTAAAGATATTGATTAACCTGATCTATCGGAGCAATCAGGACCCCTGAAATTGATAATCTAGCTAGTAGATTATTAAAGACTATATTAAAGGACTCTAAAGTCCCCTTAAACTCTTGAAAATTCAGGTTATGAAATTCTGAATATAGGGACCCCCTCTGGATTTTAACGCTATGTGAATATTGCCTTACAAGTAAATTATAGGCTTCTTTAGGTGATTTTTGCTAAGTTATAGTGGCTTAGGGTCCTTTTATATAACTATCCCTTAGTAACATAAGGATAATAGCTTGATTTAGATCCCCTAGCGCCCTAGAACTCTCCGGATTATCTAGAAAATTAGGCATGCCTAAAGCTCTAAATTAGATAGTTAGGGCTTGTTTCCATTATTTGAAATTTTCAGCTCCTTTAAGCCTAGTAGTCTCTAGGAAACTATAAACCCTCTTATTAAATTCCTTAATAATTGAATTATTAAAGGTTGCTTGTACGGAGCTAGATTCAGCTTGTTATTCTTGAATAGGCTGCTAATCTTGCTGCTGACTAGCGGGCTTATCAGATTCCACACCCTTTATATAACTATTTACAGTTATAGATAAGCTTTCTAGCTTCTCTAATAACTAGTCTATAGTTGCTTGTTACTTAATAGCCTGCTCTTTTAGCTAGTTATTTAGAACCTCTTGCGCACTAGGGTTAGGGATTACAGGTCCCTTTCCCTTTCCTTTAGTATTTATTTTCCTTTTTATAGAAGGGAAAAGCTTCTATTTCGCGGGTCCTTCCTTTTTTATAGAAGGGAAGTCTTCTGTATTTGAAATTTATTCCTTTTTATAGAAGGGAAAAAGCTTCTATCTCGCGGATCCTTCCTTTTTTATAGAAGGGGAGTCTTTTATAGCTATAATTAATTCCTTTTTATAGAAGGGAAAAGCTTCTTTCTCGCAGGTCCTTCCTTTTTTATAGAAGGGAAGTCTTCTGTAATTATACACAAAGTGACCTAAAAGGAATCTATAGTGATAGAGCCAGGCTTATAACCTATTGAAATGTAGGGAGCTAGTTACCAGCTAGCAATAGCTATACAGGTGCAAGCTCTACGGTTAGGGACTAATAGGGCTACAACGTTAAATTAATTAACGTAACGTAACGGAAGGTTATGGTAGTTATTAACTAATAGAATTTAATCTAGATTACTTTTATAATATCTTATAGAGTAATAGAATTAATTTTAAATACGTTATACAGGCAATGTGGCTATTGTTAGTTAAGAGGACTAGCTATCTAGCTAGTTAAAAAGATCTTCTTCCTCTCATAGACTTACTAACTATATTAGTGGATCCGGGCCGCTAACGGGGTCTTATAGGCCACTTTTAATTTTCCACAAAATTCATTTATATACAAAAACCAAAAAATCGACTTACCACCATACTAGCTAGCAACCTATATGTACTAACTTTTGGTCTAAAAAATAACCTTACATAAAGAGAAAGCCCTATCTTTAAGCTTTAATTTACTATATATAAAACTTTTATATAACCTCTAAATAAAGAGAAAATCATTGTTAAAGATAGCTATAGGGTAAGTTATGTGTAGGGTAACCTGCTTACGTCACCCTAGCTTACGTCACCCTAGCTTACCTAATTACTAGTGGCGTAGTTATAGCTACACTTACAGCCATAACGCAATTAACTAATTAGTTATCCACACGGTTAGTCGCAGCTGTTAACAGCTGCGACGCAGCCATTGATAGCTGCCCTCGCGACCATTGACAGCTGCAGTGCAGCTGTCAGACTTGCAAAGCAAGCTAGTAATAAGAAGGTTCTTTAACTAGAAAAGGGCTAAAAATAAGTCTTATTTTTAACATATATAACCCCTTTTCCCTTTATATATTATAACTTCTAGCTTTTAACCTCTCTTTTCCTATAACTTAAATAAATTATAATAATAAATAACGTAGCCTAGAATAGATAATTAATAATAATACTATTCTTTAGGCTTATAACTATATTATATTAAATTTAATACCCTATAAATCTAACACTAATTAGTAGTTACCTTTATAAATAACTATATAGTCTTTAAATACTATAGATTAGTAAGGTTAATTAAAAGAGGTAGCTTATCTAAAGATAACTTACCTTATAAAATAGGAGGGCTATGTTTAATAATAAGTTATACTAATAGAAAGGTATAATATAGCTCTCTTCTTACTTTAGTATTAATATTTATATCTATATAGATTCTAAAATAATAAAGAAAGGTTTAATACTAGTAGCTAAGCTATCCCCTTACCTTTCTTTATTATATATTCTATTATATATTTAAAGTTAACTACCTTACCTTATAATCCTTTATATTTAAAATATATTATATAATTATATTTATACCTCCTATCCCCTTATATTATAAGATTTGCTTCCCTTAATTAGTTAAAATATTAGATATAGCTAGACTATCTAAGACCTCTAGTTAATTTAAAGTTCCTAGTAAGAGTAATAGCTATAATAATACTATAGAAGGTATTAAAGGTAGAGATAGTAATAAATACCTTAATAAAGGAAAAACCCTTATCTATACTAATCTATACCCTTATATCTCTATAAGACTTTAATAATATATTATAGAAAAACTACTTTAGTAAATAGGGAGTTCTAAATATAAAGAGATAATAATACCTAAGGAAATTAGTCTTTATATCCTTATAAAGACTAAATAATATAGGGAATAAGGGTTATTTAGAAAAATACTATTCTTTGAATTTAGTAATAATTTCTATAGATAGTTAAGGGATAAGTTTATAGAAGGGAGAGAACTTTCCTAGAATAGACTTTAAGACTATCTTCTTTATAATAAAGTATATATAACTATTAGAAAAAGCACTAAGATAGTAAATAACCTTAAAGAAGTAGTAAACTAGGAAGAATTTTAATTTTAGACTCTTAAAGAAATTAAAGAGGCTAGGAAGAAGTATATAAGCTTCTAAAAGAACCTATAAAATAAAGAGTTTTTTTATAATTTACTAGATAATAGTAATATTAAAACCTAATAACCTACCCCTTTACCTTACCTATTAGTATAATTACTATTAAAAGGATTAATAAGCTAGACTTCTCTAGGAAAACTAAGCTAATCTCCACTAGGAAGGTTTATTAACCTAGAGTTAAGACTACCTAAGAATACTATTCGTAAGTATCTATAGGTAACTCCCTTACCTATACCTTTACCTAAGATAAGTTAGTAGTATTACCTTAGAAATACTACTAATAATACCCCTAAGTAAAAGAGTTACTAATAAAGGTAACCTTTACTACCTAGGGCTAGTAATACCCTTATTAGCATAGCTTTAAGAGTTATACTTTCTTCTCCCTAATATAAGGAAAAGGAAGGTTAAAGGGAATAATAAGCCCTAAGGGTATTACTTATAAAGCTACTCTTTTACTTCCTAAAGTAATACCCTTATTAGCATAGCTTTAAGAGTTATACTTTCTTCTCCCTAATATAAGGAAAAGGAAGGTTAAAGGGAATAATAAGCCCTAAGGGTATTACTTATAAAGCTACTCTTTTACTTCCTAAAGACCTTACTACTTTTTTTATAAATATAAAGAGAAGTATTTAAAGAACCCTTATAGACTTAGAGACCTTTACTAAAGTAAATTATAGACTTATCTAAGGTATATCTTAAAGAATAACTTTATAGTGCTAATAACTATAATATCCTTAAGTTAAAGCTTTAAATATTTTATAGAAAATATAAGTTACTTAATATCTAGCCTAAATAAGCTAGTTATGCCTTTAAGATTATACTTAAGGGTAAAGCACTGTAATACTATATAGACTACCTCTCTAAACCTAGTTAACTATAAGATCTCCCTATACTTATTAGCTATATAAGAGAATAATTTAAGACTAAGGATATATAGTAAAGATATTTACTAGAGTAAAATAACTTTTCCTTATAAGAAATAGTTAATAATAACCTAAGTAAGTTAATAATTAATTACTTTAATAAACTTATAGAAAAGCTAGCTATTTTATAATAAGTAGTCCTTAAGGTAAGCTAAACTAAAAAGGCACTCTAGAATTAACTTATTAAAGCCTATAATAATATTTTAAAGTGTAAAGAAGCTATTATAAACCTGCTAAATAAACTATAGGAGTTCTATAAATAAATTAGAATAACACTCTAACTTATTAAGGAAAAGAAGAAGAACTATTAATAATTCCTAACTAAAGCTATAACCCTAGAGTAATTCTAGACTAACTAAAGATATAATAGGAAAGGAAAAGAGACCTAGTATTCCTTAAAACTATAAGAAAAAGAAGGAAATCCTTATATAAAGAAGTACTATATATATAGTAAAGAAAGATACTAGTTATCTAAGCACCCTAAAGAGAACTATAAGAAAGCATTTTAATGCTTTAAGAATTACTACCTTATAAATCTAACTAATAACTTATGTTATATATATTATTTATTCCTTATATAGTATAAAGAAAAATATAAGTCTTAATCCCCTATTAATAATAAAATTACTTAGTATATAAAGAGTATTAGATTTAATAATAGCCCTAATAATACAAATAGGCTAGTACTTATAAGCTTCTTTACTTATAAAACCTAGATTAATAGTAAGAGAATAGTTTAATTCTTAATAAGGTAAGTAGCTTATTATAATCTAAGTAAAGAAGACCTCTTTTAGCAGGAACTTATAAGTAAAGCCCTAGTAATATTTATATTAGAAGATTAATATTCCTATGTAATATTCTAAGGGATTATACCTAATATAGAAGCCGTAAAGTTCTCTATAATAAGGCACCCCTAATTCCTTACTTTATAATATTAGATACCTATATTATAACTTAATGAATTAATAGTAAAAAAGGTATTAATTAGATTTAGTATAGGAAAACTAATTATTATACTTAGAGTAGCTAATATACTTACTTCCTTTAGAAATATTCTCTTTTAGGTTATACTTATAAATACTTTATTTCTCTTATCTCTTAATAATATAAACTATCTAAAGATTAATTTTAATATCTTTAAGAATACACTATAATAAGGAAATATTAAAGTCCTTATTATATATAAATAGGGGCATACCTAAATAATACTTATATAGAAAGAGAAAGTAGTTACTTAAAGCTACCTTATAGAAAGTAAGCTATAGTAATTATACTACTACTTTAGGTATTTATTAATCTAATATCTATATAAGGTTCTCTATAGATTAGGGTATAATATTAATATTAAGGCTATTAGGGAGCTAATAAGGATTTACTACTAATACTAGATATATATAAATAGCCTTAATTACTTTAAGTTTACCCTTAAGAATAAGTATAGCTTTAATTTTAAAGTAATAGTAAATATCTTTTACCTTAATAGTAACTACCCTATACTTTACGCTATAGATATAGCTATAGTGTTTAATATAGTGAAATTCCTTAATAATATCTTTATAAAAATAACCTAAGAAGCCCTCTAAATATACTAGATTAATGCTTATCTAGGCCCCCTAGATTTTATTATTATAGATACTAGAATAAACTTCTATAGTAATAAATTTAAATAATTTATAGCTTTAATATTAATTTTAATTAAGAAAGTCCCTATTAAGGTATACTATAGTATTAGGAAAGTTAAAAGGTATTATAAGCTACTTTAAAAAGCCTATAATATAATTAGATATAAATACCCTATAATACTAAAACCTATTACCTTTTAAATAGTAATAAAGGCCCTAAATAATACTATAGGCCCTAATAGCCTTATCCTAACCCTCCTTATTTTTAAAGCTTACTTATATATAATAAATAAGTCTTTACTATTACCTAATATTACATAGCATGTAATTATAGTATAGAAGGCTACTAAAGAGATTAAGAAGCTTTATACTATCTAGAAGGTTAATAAGGCTCTTACTAAATATAATAGCTTAAATACCTTAAAGACTTTTAGTTTACTACTTAAATTAAAAGTTAAGGTTTAGTAAGAAAGTAAGGGATAAGTAAGTCTATATAAGCTACTAGTAATTACTAGAGAGAGCTATATACTTAATATACCTAGAGGCCTAAAGACCTTTAGGTTAATATCTATTAAGCCTTACTATAATAATCCTAGTATAAAGAAAATAGTAAAGCCTAGTAAAAAGGAAGGAGAGAAAGGGTAAGAGGCTTATAGTAAGAATATAGTGCTACTAATACTACTAAAGCAAGGATATAAAAGACCCTATAAGAACCCTTCTATAATGCCTTAAGATACTAATACCTTTCTATTAGTAAAGAAATATAGTAACTTAGCCCTTATAATTAAGCTATAGAAGGAAGGAATTATTAAGACCCTAGGTAAACCTTGTAAGCTATTAATAAAAGTAGAAATTAATACCTTAATTAAGTAAGGTATATTTAAATTTATTATATTTAATAAGGAAGAGTATAGTAGGATTTAAATCTTTAACTCCTAAATTATTAATAAGATTAAAGGTAAGATAATAAAACCTTACAAAAAGTTATACCTTATAATCTAAGGGTATAAGGATAAAGGGAAACAAGCTATTCTTACATAAGCCCTAATAATTTAACGTATAAGTTAATATCTTATTCTTGTAATAGCCTTGTTAGTAAGGTTAAGAAAATTCCTTATCTAGCTAAGAGATATCTATTAGGCTTATATATAGGCCTATATATTACTAGAGTAGCTAATCCTAGCGCGCTTACTAATTCAAATATAGCATCTTTACCTGCCTAGTATAATTATAAGGGTTATAAAGCCCTTATATAGGCTTATAAAGGTAGGAATATATTAGTAAGTTATATATTATAAGCATTATAGAGAGAACCTCTAGATAGAAACCTTTATATATAATCCCTACTTACTTATAACTATAAAGAAAAGCCCTAACTTTACTTATATTAGAATGTAAACTAATAATATAATTAGCCTCTTAAATAAGAAGTTCTCTAAGAAGGAAAAGACCTAGCTTATTATAGTAAGCTTTAATATAAAGCTAAAGTAATTCCTAACTTAGGACTACTCTCTTATATTTAATAGTAGTATTATCTTACTAGAGAATAATACTATTAAGATCTAATAGAAAGGATAGAGTAATAAGTTAGAATTAGTTTTAATAACTAAGTTAAAGCGTAAATACGTTAAATAGAGGGCCTAAGGCATATATATTACCTTAATTTGCTAACTAGAGGCTTATTTTAATCTATCTATTACTATATAATACTAAGAGCTAACCCTAGAGAATATAAAAGCCCTTAACTACTACCTAAAGTAGTAAATAAATTACCTAGAAAGAGGTCTAATATTTATCCTAATTAACCTTAAGAAGGTAAAGCTCTTTACCTTTATAAATAAATCCTTTATTAATAACTAGGACCTATCCTTATAACTAGGATATATACTTATCCTAGCTAATAAAGACTATACTAATAGTAAGTTTATAATTAAAGATAATATTATATACTTTAGCTTAATAAAAAGTAAGAAAATTATATAAAGTATGCTTACCTTAGAGGTTTATAGTATAGTAGCTAGTGTTAATATAGTATATGTAATTATAACTACCCTAAACCTAGTTACTAGCTAACTAAAGCTCCTAAAGATCCTAGTTATTATATATATAGATTTATACTCCTTATATAAGTGCCTTATTAAGCTTAGTATAATAAAAGAGAAATGCCTAATAATTAATATTATAGCTCTTTAATAGTTATATAAATACTAAGAACTCTATAAGATTTAATAAATTAATAAAGAGAATAACTTAGCTAATACCTTTATAAAGATATTACCTAATAAGGCCCTTAAGAGCTTTATCTTAACTAACTAAATAACTATCTAAATAAAGGGATAAGTTACCTATATATAATATATATATAGTAAGAGAAAAGGTAATTCTCTAGGAGGGTAGCTATAGGAATAAGACCTTAATACATAGGGGATTTACGCCCTTGTAGTTAATATCCCTAGTGGCTATGCTTACGCTAGCTTACTAGGCCCTCCTAGTAAACTATAGAAATTAATAGTAGTGTATAGGAGAATAAAGGTATTACTAAGGAGAAGGAAGATATTATATATATGCTATAGTGTAAGATATATATTATTTTAAGGAAAGGAAGGGATTTAGAAAGACTTACTTATCCTTATATAGGCTTATAGGCTAAGTAAGATTATTATTTCCTTTTTTATTAGTAACTATATACCTAGATAGGCTATAAGTTCTTTTCCTTATATCCCTTATTAATTATATCCTTAATCTATCTTTCCCTTTTATTCCTATAATTAATATTACGCATTAATAATTATATTAAAAGAGAGAAGTTCTAGTATTAAAATAAAGGTAATATTAATTATGTATTATAGCTATAATTACCTAGCAAAAGCTTAGGCTACGCGCGTGCCTTACACGTAACCTATAACCTAGCGTATTAATTAGCTAGGAAATGTAGGGACACAAACGCGTAACCCCTTTTTCCTTTATATATTATAACTTCTAGCTTTTAACCTCTCTTTTCCTATAACTTAAATAAATTATAATAACAGATAACGTAGCCTAGAATAGATAATCGATGATAATACTATTCTTTAGGCTTACGACTGTATTACATTGAATTCAATACCCTGTGAATCCAACAATAATAGTAAAGATAATATATTAGAAGCACCTTTATAAACTAGTTATTACTATAGTATACTATATACCTTTTAGGTATAAAAGTTAGCTATATTTACAGCTCTTATTAATTAAATTAAACACTTTTTACTAGTTATATTTACCCTTACTTTAATGCTATACTATATTAGGGAATCCTGTGTAGGGAAGCTACAAATCCTTTTCCCCTAGAGAAGATGGCCGCCTAACTTAATAAAGGTAGTTATATTAAACCCTAGCTTCGCGGTCCAACACGTACGCCCACAAACAAGCTCATGTGGGGCACGTCGTACCGTCACATCGCCTGCGCCTTGGCCAAGATTCAAGCCCGTCATCCAAGTTTTTCCACTTTCCCATCTTCCAGGATTCCAGGATTCCCTGCCTAGCTGCGTTGCCAACGATGAACGATAATCAGTGAGAGGCAAGCAGTGGGCAGCCATCACACCCCGCCCTTGCCCGTGGCAGTGTCTGATGGCAGCTGAAAAATAAACGCGTGTGGCGTGTTTACATCGAAACAGTCGGTTGAACAATTTCCATGATGATGCCACACCGCGGATTCTAAGCCAAGCCAGCTGATTGACAAACGTGGGTGCGTGGGAGGTGCCGGTGTACAACGCGTCGTTCCTCATTGTGCCCAACCCGGTGAGTTTCTTTGGATTGTCTTGTCAAGCAGATTCACCAGCTTCCGTTCCCAGACAAAGACTTTGGCCGGGCCGACCGTGTTGACGCCATCAATCCACACTTGAGGCACAACAGTTGTCCCTAGTTCTTGGTGTAGAATTCTTCGTAGATCGAGCAGCGATCCTTGGGGTCATTGTGGAAAGTCACATCACTCTGGATAATCATTAGTAAGGGTCTATACTCCCACCGAGAACCCGTCAGGACATCTGCAACATTGACATCAGCCACTTGGCGCAACAATGTCATTTTCTTTTTGAAAACACGAGTAGATGGAGAAACAAACCATTCATGTTTCTTACATTATCTGCCAAGTATATAATTGTATCCAAACGACGAAATACAATTACCATGGATATGTTTATACGTTTTGCCTGACACCATTGTCGCTGTCCTTGAGAGGAGCACTAGCAACGGCAGCATCGTTCTCGTCATACTTCTCCGCCGACTCGCTCGTTTCATCGTCGCTTCTCCGCATGGCAGGGGCCGCAAACGTCGGCGCAAAGGCGCTCCTGGCTCGGATCTTGCCGCCATACTTGTAGAAAATGAAGGGCAAGGTAGCCAGCGCGACGGCTACGCAGCCCAGCAGCGTGGCGGCCCACTGGATGCCCATGCCTTGGAACATCTGACGCGCAAATAGGGGGAACCCGGCACCTGCCAGAGATCGCATAAAGGTGTTGCCAGCGATAGCGGAGGCTGCGAACATGAGGTAGGCGTCGACGAGGTAGTTGAGGGCCTGGAGGAAGATGGACATGAGGCCGAAACCGGTGAAAATGCCACTGAGAGCAGGGACGATCCAGTGAACGTCTCTGTTGAATCCCGTCCTACAAAAAGAAGAGGGGATTCATTAGCTTCATCACTTTGAATTTTACAGTCCAGATGTTTTCTTGTGATTTATTTTGTCCACAGGTCAATGATTTCTTAATATCATCCTTTTCAGCAATGGTTGTGGCTAATGCATCGGGTTTCCACCAAGGCATTCTTATGCACTATTGCTAGCGATACCCAGAATCTCAACACAAGAAATATGATGTGTTGGCCACAACCATTGACGAGAAAGAATGAATAAAAATCAAATAGGACCGATAGACTCCCAAATATAACTCGGGATGTGACCCAATCTAGATGAACTCGTGGAAGGGTTAGTTTCGGGGATAAGGGAGTAACGTACCATCCGAACCAGAAAATGCCAATGGCAAAAGCTATACCACCGGCCATCATACTAGGCAATCGCCACTCAGGCACAGGAATACCATTGTTCCCAGTCAACTTGCGATTGTACCATGGCTGCTGGAAAAGCACAGCGGCACCAGCAAGCAATTGGCCGCAAATCATACCGAAAAAGGTGAGACCAGACTGGCCGAGGGAGAAGCCGTGGACGCCAACGAAAATCAGCGGATACGCCGTCAAGAACAAGTACAGAATACCGTAGATGAAGCTCATGTAGACGGACAGCAAGAGAATAATGGGCTCCGTGAAGAGCAATCGCATGGGACGCGAGAAGTTCTTCTGGACAAGTTCGATGAAGTCGACCTCGATTTCTTCCTGTTTCGCGTGAATGCCCCAGTTCTTGGTGCGGCGTCGCAAATCGGCGGCCTTTTGAATAAGAATGACGGGCGGATACGTCTCTTCCAGGAAGAACAGATCGAGGATGAAGGCGACGAAGCCCATGATCGTGGCAAGGTACTCTGTCCAGCGCCAGCCGAGATGCGACGTGACGATGAAGCCGCCGATAAAGGGGGCCAGCAGGGGACCCGTAAAGGTCGCCATGGAGAAGAGCGTCACGGCGATACCACGGGTCTTGTTGTCAAACATATCGGAGAAGACGGCGGCGACGACGGCAATCGGACAGGCGCCGAAGAAGCCTGAGAAGAAGCGGCAGATGAGAATAGTCTGGATATCCTTGCCCGTCGCACAGGCGATGGAGAAGAGGGAGAAGCCAAACATGGAGACGACAATGGGGAAGCGGCGGCCGCGTAGCTCAGACATGGGCGCCCAGAGGGTAGGGCCAAATGCGAATCCTAAAACGTAAAAGGTTGTCCCTAGCAGACCGACTTGGGATCCGACATCGTATTCTTGCGCAATGACATTCGTGGCAGGCGAGAAGATGGACGATGTGAATGCCGACGTCAAGGTGGTGTAGCCCAACATGGCGGCCGTGAGGACCTTTTTCCGCATCGGCCAATTCTGCGAATGCAACGGATCGTGCGGTCCATCAAACTCAACAACATATTCTTCACGATCGGGCAGAGGGGGGGGGTATGGTTTGCCAGCACCGAACCCGGGTAAAGGTCTCCTGGATGCCTTGCTTGCAGCCCTGCTGCGCAGGCCTCCTCCGACAGTGTTGCTGTGTTGGCTTCGCGCCGTGGCGATTCGGCTCAGCTCTGTAGGATGTCGCTCGAGATCGTTTTGCGTCGATATGCGACTCATATTGCGGCGGACATGATCGTTGTTGGACAAGGAAGTCGTGGACACAGATGAGGCGGAGGGCACGCGCTCAATCTCATTGCTGGCTCGGCCTTGGTAGCGCTCTTGTGAGGCTGCTTGCTCTGCGCTGACGAGGTCGCCATCGACAATGTTCATTGGCATGGTGCTTGTTTTTCCTATTTCTTCTTCTTTGTGATAGCGTAGCAGAACTGGACACTACTATAGCAGCAGCTGACAAAGAGAGATCAAGATACCATATCCCTCCTCACTTATACTATACTAAAGAAAGAAAAGCGATGTGTCGCTGCACCAGTCGTCAAGGTATGAGATTGAGTTGTGTGGACGGCAAAAGACCGAGGGGTGAAATGGGCAGACTAAAATGAGCAAGGTGGTCGACCCCGGTCGGACGCCTCTGACGATGACGATGGCGTCGGGAATTAAAAATTTTGAATGTTCTACATGTAAAGCCAAAACTGCTCGTGCCACGCCCCACCTTGTTGCCAGGGGGGTGGGAAGTGGGGGGGTGGCATGAGTACTGCTCCCGCGCAACTTGATCTGGGCAGCAATTCAATGCCTTAGAATTCCCGGCAGCGGCGCTAATAAGTGTCTAGTGTTTTGAGACAGCAGCAGCAACAACAAAAACAACAATAAAACAGGGCTCTCTTGGGAATGAGACACTGAATCATTTCTTATGCGTAGCACTCACGCACTTGACGGACGGAGCGAGGTGTCAAGGCTTGCGGCACAACACTACATACGAGCCCGACAAACTTGTACGTCTGTACATGTCCCAGCTATCATAGCATGTCCTGACGTCCTATGACTCGTTGCAAGGACATCCACTTGTGAGAGAGATGAGAACTACAATATATATATATATATATATATATATATATTGAATACACAGAAAGTCTAGAGAGTCCTCAAACGCCCCAGCCACGCTCCAATAATGCCGCCGCTTCTTCCAAGCTTAGCCCGGCTGTTTCTGGGTAAATCTTCCAGATCAGTCCGTACCCGATGCCGCAAATAAATGCATAAAAGATGAACGTCCACGGTGGGCTCAAAGTGTCCATCAGAGGCAGAAATGTGAGTCCAATGACGAGATTGGCGCTCCAATTCGTGGCTGTTGCAATCCCGCTCCCAAGAGATCTGACTGACAATGGAAACAGCTCGCTCTGCATCCAGGGCACATTCCCCAAACCAATAGCAAATGACGCCACGTAGATCATGATGCTGATCAAAATGATGTACGCTGCTTCCTTATCACCATGTTGCATCGGAGTGTCCAGCTGCGTGTCGTTTATAGAAAGAGATGAAAAACCAAATGCCGTGAAGAGCAGGCCCAGTATCATAAAAGGTATCGAATATAACAGAACACGGCGCCTACCAATTTTGTCAACAAGTCCCAAAGCGACAAGTGTGAACAAGAAATTGGTGACTGCTACTGTGAGAGATGTCAGTGTGGGACTGTGGAATCCAATGACCATGAAAATAGTGGCTGAAAAGTACATCAGCGAATTCTGTAGATGAGATTAGCCACATCTCGATTGCATGAGAATGGTTCACGAATTGTGTACATACAAAGCCGCATAGTTGCTGCAAACCTTGCAGCAGGCATGCTATAGCCAGCGCTCGTCGATTCCTGCCGTCACCAACGAGGTCCCTCCATCCGTCGAGCCACTTCCACTTCGACGCCTGCTGGTTCCGCAAATGCCGGGCTTCCTCCTCCTCTCGAACTTCCATCTCAATTTCCCGGATCATTGTGCTGGCATCTTGAGTTGCCGTCACGCCTCCATTGACTCGCCGGATGATGGATTGTGCTTGGCCAGACCTGCCCATTTTGACCAGCCACCGAGGGCTTTCTGGCATAAAAGCAATGACGGCAGCTTGTAGTCCGGCAGGCATAGCGCCGATCCCGACCATCCAGCGCCAACCTGCGTCTTGGGCGCCATACGTCGAAAAAGCCCAACCGACCACATACGCAACCACCTGGCCTAGCGTGATGAACAGTACATTGGCAGTGACCAGTCTGCCACGGTGCGAGGCAGGGGAGAGCTCTGCAATATACAGCGGTACCACAAAGCTGGCTGCCCCGACAGCTGCGCCAATGACACAGCGGCCAGCGATCATCGAGGGGACTGAAGAGCATGCCGCCTGGATGACGGCTCCTACTATGAACAATATGTCTGCATACAAGATGACTCTCTTTCGGCCCAGGCGATCGGCGATTGCGGACGAAAAAGGCGAGATGAGAAGAGCAAAGAGCGAAGTCGACGATGTGATGAGAGACTTGTCCATGGACGTGAGTTCTCGGTGAGATAGCGACGTGCCAATCGATACCAAGGTGGCGGAAATAACACCTGTGTCATCTTTGGCAACTTGTCAGTTAAAACTGTCCATGTTTCATGGTTGAGCAAACTGACATCCAAACAAGAGACCACTGATTCCGGCCGCGATTGTGAGAGCTACCACAAAAATGCCTGGGTCTGTGACAGCGTCTTTCGCAAGCCAACCATCATGAGTGTCCCCTTCCGCAACATCGTCAGAGTCTTCCCCGATCTGGCGGTCCGCTATGAGCGGGGCTTGAGAGCCCTCCATTTTGGCCAGATTTGGGAGAGGGCCATGGGTAATCGTCCTCGAGTTCTGCCGTGGGTAGAAGATGTAACGTCGCTGAAGCTGTGATGTGCAGCTGCAGCATTCGCGCGCCCGTCCACTAGCCAACGACACGGGAAATCCCCGAGTCAGTCAGCCTACCCTGCACCGATCCGCCAGCATATACCTCCAGGCTGCTCTGCTGCAACGATCTGAAGCTTTCATCATTAATATTCGTTGAATCTATCGGAAGTTGCCCCAGGCCGCCGCCCTATCTAGAGTAATTGCCTCCAAGCTCGCATCGTCTTCCACACCCAACTTCATCTTGGTCCATACCTCTGCTACGCAGCTCTTCTTCGTCTGGATGTTGGGCATCAATGCCAAGTTCTTCAGAAAATGCCAAACCGACTCATTCCGCCATTTGAATTTCTCCACCAGAGACAACGTCTCCTCCGCCACTCCCTGTGCCTTGTCTG
>JAFEKR010000071.1:0-86171 GCA_019022495.1 Epichloe hybrida | reverse complement strand
TCCCCACTTCGCCCCCCCCCCCCCTTCTCCCCCAATGCCTGCCTGCTTATTTTGAAAGACTTGTGTGAGACGATGCAGACAGCGAGACAACGAGGCAAAAACACAATCGTAATGAACGCTGTCCTGTCAATGACTTTGCCGCATAGCAGATAGAGAGATTTTGCCGTTCAATTTTGCATCATCAAGCCCATCGCAACCACTTGGGAAGTCTGTCATTGCCTTGTCTCCTGCTTGTTCGCAGATGCCTGTCTCCCCCCCCCCCCACATCCTGCACCCTGCATGCCTGCACCGCACCTTCTGGCTTGTTCGTCACGTTACCTGCCATGTCGCTGCCCTGTCGTTTGCCCTGTCGTTTGCCGGTAGCCTGCCCACTGCCTGCCTGCCTGCCCTGCCTGCCTGCCTGTCCGACAGAAGCTGGGACCGAACGAACCTGCGGTGGCAGCGCTTCAGCGCTTGAGCAGCCAGTGACCAGGGGGAGGAGCCTTCTAGCCCCAGGTCACCGTCCAGTTAGTTACAGTGGGGTATGCACAGAGCACCAGACTTGACTCCTTACCTGACCTGACATAAACCCGGCCGCGACTTTGAATATTTTTCAATAACCTCTTCCACCCGTGCTCGCTACACGCGTGTTTAGTCAACAGACAACGATTCGCATTGTTACGCCATATCTGCGCTCTATCTTTCGACCATTTTCAGATCCGCTTTGCTGCTTGGTATTACGCGCAGGGCGACGCTCAGTTGCGGAGTTCGTCTACTTTCCTTTCCCGTCGTTAATTTGCCCCGTCGCCAGAGGACGGTTTAAAAAAAAAAAAAAAAAAACTCTGCGGTCCCGCACTGCTCGCTCAGTCAACAATACCGCACGCAAATCTGCAACTTCAATTCTTCGTCGCCACGTCAACTTCAGTCACGTAACTTTGAATGGCCTGGCACTACTGGCAACTCACATACACGCACAACAACGTCGACAACACCAGACCTTTCCGGTAGGTAGGCTAGGCTAGGCTAGGCTGCTTGCTGTCCAGGCCGCTCCTCCTCCACTGCCCGGAATCGGCTTTCTTGGATTGGTGTTGTTTCTGTCGGTCCGTATTCCGCACTGACTGACTCTTCATCAAAAAAGTCAGAGTTCAATCCATCGCAAGACAGAGACTTTTTGCATTCCCCCCCCCCCCCCCCCACCCTCTTCTCCCTGGCTCCCTCACCCTCCTCCCACGATCCCAGCAGGTTCCCAGCAAGTCCCGTCTTGAGTCAGGCGCTAAACTCAGTTGGAATTGGGCGCTCGGCAGAGCCCACAATCGATACTGCACTATTTTAGTGTCGTGCTCCGCAATCTAGTCCAAGAGCCATCTTAGCCCCCTTGACTTTTACTTCTGATCGTGGGCGAGCGCAAACATCCTTAGGCCCCGTCTTTAGCAAAGTTCCGCAACCCAAGACTCGGCCTAGTTCCTGGAGCCGTCAAGCCTTCGGGCTCATAAACCTGCATTTGGCCGCTTGTTCTGGCGCGTCCACTAGCACCAACACTACTTCGACCACGATCTTTGTTACCTCGTCGGCAGGCTACTTTGGATTCAGACATATACATAATTCTGAATTTGCTATCAGAGCTATTGTTTAACTGGATAACTCAATTATTGAGAGCATACGTTATCCACGCCGAGTCCTTCATTGGTCGGTCATCTGCATCTTACAACGGCCCGTCAATCATCTCGGAACGAACGACTGGACCTTTCCCGGGCTAAGCTGGATTAGTCAAGAGCTATTCGCTGCTACGGGTTGTTGAGACATTCGAGAGTCGCGAATCTACGCATTGCACGGTCTTCGTCGGGCCTTTTGTTTACCTCTGTTTGCACCCATTGTCTGTTCACGACATTGAATGCACATTGTTTTGGCCAGAAAACTTAGACGAAGCCGCCTCTTCCTCACAGCTTCATGGACCGAAGTGCTCCTGAGTATTCGCAGTCAGGTTTGCCCTCGCCCTTTTCAAGCAACTACGGCGACAACCATTCTGAAGGCTCGACCGCAGATCACGCGTCTGCTGCGCATTATCCAGTCAAGACAGAAGTCGCCTACCCAACTTCAGCAACTCCCACCTCCGAATACGGCGTGTATCCTCAGTCCGCGCGATCAGGAACTTTCCCAGAGCATATCCGGCGTTCATACCACCCTGCAAGCAACAACAGCAGCGGAGGTATGGCGCAACAGCAGAACAGTCCGTCCTTCTCCCCGCAGGATGGGCGAAGCCATGAAAACCTAGCCGTTCATTCTGACAACGGAGTACCTATAGACCCGTCCATCGCGGCGCCCAGCCCTACCTATCCTTATCCGCCGCCGCAGGCATCACCATATGCGCCGAACCCAGACATGACGCACAGCTACTCCCATCCCAATAGCGGCATGTATGCCCAGCCGCGTCCCGACTGGACAGGCTACGGTCAGCATGGAGCGTCTCCCATGGCAGCAGGTCATCCAGGCGTATATGGTCAGTCTCCGGCCTCCGCGCCCCAGCAGAGGCCTAATCAGGTAAGCAACCCGCTGCGAATGCACTTTGAAAAAGAAGCGCTTGCATTTGCGACACCCCGTTGTTGTGCGAGAATCCGTGCATGGGTTTTGGTGCCCGAAGTCATATATATATATATGTATATATATAGACTTTTGCCCTATTTTGGAAGTCGAGCCCCGATCTACTTGGAAACCCACAAAGCGGGACTATTTTCGTCGTCGGGAGCTATAGACCGCGCTATCTCGAGGTTGGGCCGGCAACGCTAACGTACGCGGCTAAAATTTAGGTGTATTCGTTTGTACCGATTCCCGGAGCACAGCAGCACAAACGCCCAAGGCGACGGTACGAAGAGATTGAGCGCATGTACAAGTGCGGTTGGAATGGCTGCGAAAAGGCCTATGGAACGCTAAATCATCTCAATGCTCATGTCACCATGCAATCGCATGGACAGAAACGAACCCCGGAAGGTATGTTACAAAACTCATCAACTGGGAAGAAGCCCCTTGAATGGCGCCTCTCTTGCCGCCCCGGTATTGACTTCATGCGCGTAGAATTCAAGGAAATTCGCAAGGAATGGAAGCAACGAAAAAAGGAAGAGGAGGCGCAGCGCAAGGCCGAGGAGGAGCGGCAACGCGCCGCCGCCGCCGCCGCCGTTCAGAACAGCGGACCTGACCAAGGTCCAGATGGAACACCTACTTCGAGTTATCCAGGCTCTCGCGCTGTTCAACTCCCCCCTATCGGATATCAGCCGACGCAATATCCAGCGCCGCCCTCTGGAGGCGTTCCTCAACAAGGCCTTCCTGACTATGGCACGAGCCACATGTATTCTAGTTACCAGCCTCACTCCCCTTATGGAGGACAGCCTAACCAAAACATGTACAGCCAATGTAAGTTTGAAAGTCTTTCCTTTTTTTTGGGGGGAGGTTTGAAAATAGAAAACGCAGCACAGAGGACGCAAAACTGATCATCAACTTCATCACAGCCAACGGCGGCCAACCTCCTAGTCATTAGAGAAGACGTTGAAGAATCGTTGAGACGCCAGCCATGCTTTTTTTCTTTTCTTTCTTTTCAAAACAAGGGATCATATCCTGGATGAACAACAGAACGGGATTACGGCTGTACACTATATGAAATTGCTGTACGAATCCATTACTTCTCCTACACATACCACAGCTGTCACACCACGTCAGCAAGAGGCTGGACCATGTTTTTGTGTCCAGCCTTGTCGGTATCGTCGCGAGGAAGCGGTGTTGGCGTTGGCGCCATCGAAAAGGGAATAAAGAACGGATGGCTCAGCAGGCCATACCCCCACCACGATAGGACTTTCTACAGTTAAACGCTGATTTTAAGGAGGTCAATTTGTCCCCTATTCATGTTTGTGTCTTCTTTTATTATTGTTTTTGGGCTCGCACACGACCATGCCCCCCCCTAAATTTGATGATTATTGTCGAAGCTGCTTTTCAACCTGCCCATTTTTTCGAAGCTTGTCCCTGTCCCCCCCCCTTCTTCCTGCTGTATTTTTTCGTTTTCAGATGCCCATTGCTACATTTGGCAATTCCTTTCTACCACGAAGCATGCTTTGTTTTGCCAGGACAAGAAGGTGTAAGTGGGGCAATATGATGTGGCTTGAGAAGTTTTGATGGTTTCTCGCATTGCTTTACGGTGCATGGGAGTGGGTGACTTTGATTGAAGAGACATTGGGTTGTTCATGGACCGTTTGGCGCATTTGGGACGTCTGGATATGAAATGGAGTGCATCTACTCATGGGCCTGGCGATAATGAAAGAATAGAGACGAGGAGGAATCGTCTTTTCTTCTTCCTTTCCCCCTCTTTACTCTCTTCTGTGTCTTCTGTCTTTTTGGTCAATTTATTGATTGTCTTTGGCCGCTCTCCCATGTTTGAAGGCGTGCACTGTGCCGCAAGGCCAGTCAGAACAGGCAAGTCTTGATTAGAAGACACAGCAAACAAGTTTTGTTGGTTGACGGGAGTGAGGATGGCACTCGATGCGGGTTTCAGCCCGCGTATGACGCTCAACTTTATATACTGCGAGGATAATAGGCGCCATCGCATCACCCGCCAGGGAACACGGCACAATTATACGTTTGTACAGAGAGCTTTCAAAAAGACGATTGCAGCGGCAGATATTGCAAAGTATACGATGGACGTTTAGATGAGATGAGTCAATCATGACGTAATCACACGCCTCAGCTCGCCATTTTGATGATATTGTTGGAAACTTGGTCGCAGCGAGTGCCTTGTCATTGAAGGCGAGAGCAACGATGCGATGCGTCTGCATATTACCCAGCGCTGGCAGCACCTTGTTTTTCCAGCTGTCCTGTGCACAGTCATGGTCATGGTCGTCATCAAGAAGATGAAGTGAGTGGAGAAGGTGAACATGTTTGGAGCAAAGGCAATCGAAATCGCAGAAGGACGGGCCGGGCTGGGGAAAACGCCACGAGGAAGATGGGGGGGGGAGGGGGGGGGATCCGGCGTGCACAAGACAGCATTTCGTGTAACGCTCATTTTTGCTGAGAGTTGTTGTCGTCTGGGTTGTAGGTGGACAATGCGGCGAGTAGTAACAAGACAGATATGTATGTCGGTAGAACACATATGGAGGAGTGTTGGATGATGATGATTGGAGGACGACGGCGGCACTTGCTCCGATGCTTGAATCCGTTCATTATGCGCGACCCGCAGCCAGCAGCGCAGGGTAACCCGGTCAGTTTCTCAAAGGGAGACAAAAACCCATGCCTTGTCCTATGTAAGTGTGTGTACCGGGAGGTTCTCCCTGCCTGGGCCGCGTGCGTTGTGTACGGCCTGTACGGACAGACAGACCCATGGCATTGGTTCACGACCACGCGGGAACTAGTATGTTGCTAAGGATGCTGTGTAACGATGGCTATGAAGAGAAGATGGGTTGCCTGTTTTGGATGAAGGTGGACGGAACGGGACGAGATGGGGGGTGGAGGGGGGTGTGTGAACCGCGGCGTGGTATCTGGGTGGTTGTGCGCGCGGGGGGGGAGGAAGGACCGCACAGTTGAGGCTTGGGGGTTTTGGGTTTGCGAGTTGCTCGTGTCGTAATGGATGTGAGATTGGGTGAATCGCCGTGTAAGGCGATGGGGGGTTGTCGTTGGACAAGGACGAGGTGGACGAGAGTTTGCATGCATGCGCACGAATTCATCATTGGGTGGGTGCGTTGAAGCTAGCGCGAGGTTTGTCGACAAAAGGTGTGTGCGTCGGTCCAGTTATTAGGGTTGACACCAAATAGAAATGATCTGATCTTTTTTTTGTGTGTGTGCCCTCCCTTCTGGCCTTTGTGATGTCGAGAGACACGACATTGCTGGGGTGTGCCCGAGACCTTCGGATCGCCTTGCCGAAGGACTAGTAGGCCCTTGTCGAGTCTTTGTCTCGTTGATTGATAAATGGATGAGATGGCCCCGGGGAGGGATATTTTTAATAAATCGAGTGAGGGGAGGTCTTTGATGCGAAGAGCCTTTTTGCCAATTCCTACATACATACAGTGGCAGTGCACGGACTGCTCCGTATTGTATGTACATGTACATGCATGCATGATATGTACATACAGTGGTGTGCACACAGGGGGGGGGGGGGGTTGCGTGACAAGGTCCTGTTACCACCAGTCAGTGCTTGTCGAAGGGGCAGTCCACGGACTTTTAGGTCTCGGTCTCGGTTCCAGAGCACTGGTACGGCATGGCGGCCACGCCCCCCCCCCCCTCTCCAGAATCCCATTCTGCGTCCTGGTTCCATGTCCCTGCCCTGCATGGCTTCCAGGTTCTGCGTTGGATGGATGCATCATCGAACGACACGGCGTGTTTCTTTCCAGTGGATTGTACAAGATCCAGTGGATTGCACAAGCCTCCCTTTGTTGGTTGGTTGGTTGGTTGGCGGCCGGTTGGTCTCTGGAACTCGACATCAAGTCTTGGCAACGGCTGTCAGGCGCCAGATACATTACAGTGTGTAGTAGGTACATGACTGTAGGTCCGTTAGGCCAGTAGCTACTTGCAAGACAGACAACCCTGTGACTCCTCCCATCGCACACGAGATGGTATCAACCCAGCTTGCCTAGTTCTGCCTTCATGACGAACTACCGCTGCTCCCCCTCCCGATTTGGACGCAGCGCTTGATTGACGCCGATGCCAGATGCCAGATGCCAGACGCCAGACGCAGCTGAACTCTTCTCTCTTCCGTCCTCCCCCCCCCCCACGCGTCTGGCACCCACCTGCTGCGTGCTTTGCAGCTTCATCTTTACAGCATTCGCCGATGCGCCGCCATGCGAGGAACCTTGAGGTTCGAACCTTGTCTCGAATCCCTCTGGCCTGCATCTTGACTTGATGACGACCACGACCACGACGTTGCTCGCATTCACACGAGGCTGGTGCGAGGCTTATCAAAAAATGATGCGAGTTTGTCTTCCAAGTACCCAGACTAAGTTGAGGCGTTCTGCCACCATGAAAGCCCTGAAATAAGATTTCGCTTGCCTGCGCACTTTTTCAACAGATTGCGACTCCAGATGCGCCCTGGATCACCTTCCATGAAAACCCCAGAGCCAGCGCGGCGACAGGGCAGATTTCTTTTCTTCTTCAGGCAACTGCGAACAATGGGGATTGTGAGGATTGCTTGCTTGACTTTGACCCCACCGGCTGCCATCACTTTTCTTTTCTTTTCTTTTCCCCTCCCCTTCCACATCCGGATGGCACAGTGACGACGACATAACGCCACACGTCACCTCGGAAATTCGCCCTCTCCATCTTTTGGACTAACTTTATACTATCCTCGCAACTCCGTCTATTGTTATATTCTTCCTTTTGCCTTTTGGTACTGGGTTTTCTTGTCGCGGATCGATTCTTGGGCGGGAGATAAGGCGTGCTGGGGGTGATTCCGCTCGCCATAAGCGGTGCGAAGAGAAAGCCAGAGAGAGACAGACAGACACAGCCACAGACACAGACAGACACAGACACACATATACACGCGCACACACACAGAGAGAGAGAGAGAAAGAGAGCCAGCGAGTATAGGCCGCCGCGGCTGTCGCTCATGTCGACCAACACTGCCATCATGGACACTAAAACATCTACTCCCAAACCCAAAGGTATCACCAAATCAAATTCCACCGCATCAGCTGGAGCAAGATCTACAAAATCTCACGAATCGGTCTCTGTCGTGGGCCCGTACCCATTAGGAACTCTTCGTGTCCTGAGACCCGAGTCATCGCCTCGTACTACGGAGCATCACGCCCTTGATCATGATGACGACATTGGACCTCCCCCCTTGGAGCCTCCTATCGAGGAGGCCTACCAACTGACCGGTGCCCATCATCATTCGAGCCGCCAATCTTCAGCCGCCAACCCAATCAAGCGAAGCCGTTCTGCACAGTCACATCCTATGGGCGGCGGAGATGTGGTCATCATCATCGATCTGCCCGAGGTCTTCACTGTTGGCTTCGACGCCCTTTCCTTCACAGCCCAGCATTTTGGCGGCGTCAAGGATGTTCCCGAAGGTCCTCATTTTTTCTGGGTTGCTCATCCTAGTGGTGTTGCCGCCCGCGCCGGTGTGTGGCTGCTTGGCTCAGAGTCTCGTGACCACGTTCATGTTGTGCAGTGGGACAAGTACAACGAAACTTTGACCGAGGCACCCCGTTCGGAAGCTCGCAATCATGCCGAGAATGTTGCCAACATTCACGCCAAGCTCATTCCGTACTCTGATCCTTCCAAGGTCGGAGGGGCGGTTGGCCAGCTGTCCGTGTCCAAAATCGAGGCCAACCTCGCCATCTGGAGCCAGCTGACGACGAGCATAACAAAGCCATTGTTGAACCGCATCACCGGACCTCAGGTGGGGGGCTGGATTGTTCATACCCTGGATCGTGCTCTGGGAGTTGTTCAGTTTTCTGCAGAGGTGCAGCTGGAGCGTGCTGTACCAAACAAGAATCTGCAGCAGAAGCACCTCAAATTTACCTTTGAGAGAACCACTAGATTGTTTTCGCTCGAATCGCTAGGACCCGATCGCACTTTGGAGGCCATTGACCCAACCAACTATCTCTTGTCACAGATCGAGGATCCATCCAACGACCTAGTCTACGACGATCTTGTCGGCGAGCTTCAGTTCTCCTTTATTGTGGGACTGCTTCTTGGCAATGATGCCTGCCTTGATCAATGGTGGTTCATGGTTCTCAAGCTCGTCGTCAAGTCTCATCTCCTCGTTGAAAAGCAGCCCCTGTTGGCGGCCGCCTTGTGGCGTACCTTGACAGCACAAATCACTTACGGCATAGAATGGATTGAGACTACCATGCTCGACTCTTCAGAGCATCACTGTCGCGAATTGCGCGTCAGTCTCATCGTTTACAAGCGACGCATGCAAGAGTTCCTCCAAGGCGACGAAAACCTCATCACTCCAAACCATCTCGCCGTCAGCACCGCCTTCTCTAGACTAGAGTCGGTTTTGTCAAGTTTGGGATGGGACCTCACCACCAACTATGTTCGCAGGGGCATTTTCATGTTTGAAGACGGTGAAGAAATCGAACTCGAGCTGTCGGAACTTGACGCCGAGGACGAGCGTGGCGAATGGGCCCCTGAAATTGTTGAGCTGGACGAGCAAGGCCGCCAGCTTGGCCTTGTCTCCTGGACTGACTGAGCCAGTCCATGGTATACCTACCAGAGCACGGCCCAGGGGTGCGAGATATATCTCCTCTTGTATTTGCTTTCAGCGGACGACATTGAAGTGGCTTTGGCGTTGAGCGTTTACTGCAAGGTTCAAGCAGAATGCGATTGGACCCCCCCCCCCCAACCCCCCTCTCATAAAAAGACTGTTTTTTTTTGTTGTGTGGAGAGGAACATGAGAAGCGCTTTACGATGAGCGTGGGGCAATGACGACCGATGTGAACGCCGGAGTTGTCAGTCACGGAGATGGTCATATCTTTGAGCAAAGAAGGTCAACGATCCTCATATTCTTCTTTTATTTGCTACTATTACACAGGTGTTTGTCGTATCCTGGCGGTCTTTTGGCGTTTGTGGTGGTGGACATGGTTCATTTACGCAGTTTGATCGTGCATTCACATTGTACGGCGTGTCCAATTTTAGTAATACTGACTAATAGATGTTGAAGTCAACACTTGGCCGTGGATTTACCCGCCTCCTTGAGGGCCGAGACACCCACCGGCAGTGAGAACCTGTCCCTGGCACAATGTTACTCGGAAAGATGAAATCGAAGGTGGGTTTATCTAAACTGAACGTGTCGGAGGATGAAAAAAGGACAGGATTCCAAGGTGTGGTTACTACCAGATGGGGTAGTTTCCCGGCGCCCACAGACTTATTGTTAGTATCAAGGACCAGTCGAGCGTTCAATGAATGACACTCTGTCTGTTGTTTACGAGTGAACAGTTCGTGCCAGCTCCGTGGAGACAAATCACGCATTCATTCATTATACGAACAGCTCGGATATCGTTAACGTTGAAGATTTGTTGATATGCCTGTCAGACTTGATACAATCCGTCCAAGCAAGGCCACGCGAATGCCAATGGGAAACCTAATCCCCATGCCAGGGGATATGAGACTCCGACCCCATTTTTGTGTGTCCACGCCCTACACGACAGCGCTCTTGCTTCCTTTAGAACAGTTTCAATTCCTAGCCGAAAAAGGTATTCCGACCCCGAGATCGTCACCTCACGTGAGTCCGTCCCTCCCCGATGCTGGGTCACGGATGACTTGAACGAAGACGAGAACCGCATCCGCGTTTGATAGATACAGTTTTCCTCCCGCCCTCGCCCAAACACAGCCGCCACCAAATGCCGCCCGTGTCTTGCGGTTTTCCTTTCCGTTTCGATCAACGGCAAGACAGGCAAACTCCCTCTTTTTCATCTCCATCTGTGCTAACCGATAAAGTTGTGTGACAAAAAAAAAAAAGACAAAGAAACATAAGAATGCATTTATCGGTAAGACTTCTGGAAGCGGGCTCTGGCACCTGGACCACCGAACTTCTTGGGCTCGCAGCGGCGGTTGTCGGCGACGAGGAGGGTACGGTCGAACTGGACAAGAGCCTGCTTGAGCAGGTTCTTGCTGTGCTCGTCAACAAACTTTTGGTAGTAGGCGATGAGGGACTTTGCGATGGCCTGACGGATGGCGTAGATCTGGGAAGTGTGACCACCGCCCGAGACGCGGACGCGGATGTCGACGTTGGAGAACTTGTCGAGACCAACGACCAGGATGGGCTCGTAGACCTGAATTGCGGGGAGAAGACTGTTAGCGAATGCTTGTTGTCCCTGAAGCTGAGGTGGGAAGTTGTAGACAAGGATATCAAGAGCTGATTTTTTTAAGTCTCTGGTCTCGTCGAAGAACGTTGACATCACTAGGTGCATGGACGCGATGTTGTTCCACATCGGCATCATCTCCGAGCAGCGGTTGGGAGTTGAAAAAAATTTGCTGGTCGTAGGACAGTCAAGCCGTGTTGATATTGATGTTCGTTCTTCGCACTGAAACGACAGAGACACTGCTCAACACTTGTTCATCTCGAATCTTTTCATCGTACCTTGAAGCGCAAGATCTCGGGCTGGACCAGGCTCAGGGGACGACCGTTGACCTTGATCAGACCGCGGCCAGCCTATATCAAAAGTCAGCCAATGATTCCATAGTGCCATCATCGTGTATTTGTTTCAGAGGTGGTCGAATCGATTTCCTGTCTCCCCAAACGCCAATGCGTGCAACTACAGGCTTTCGGTGTTCCGAAGACGACGCGGTGCGTCCTTGAGATCGGTGCGAGAACGAACCTTGCAGTGGGCGACGGCGGTGGCCGTCTTCTTCTTGCCGAAGCATTGAACGCTCTGCGTGGTTGAAGACATGATGCCTGATTTGTCGTTTGTGATGCAGCGATCAGACGGGGGGGACGGTGATGGCACACTACGGATTACGCTCACTTAACCCGGCGGGTTTTTTTTTTTGGCCCAGAGAGGGTTTGTGCCCTTAAAATCCACTAGTCTGTTTTTGGTCTTGGCTTCCGAGAAAGCGGGCGGAGGGGGAGTCCATTCTCTCGCTTGCTCATCGGTGACACACGTGACAAGCAGCCCTAAACCCTTCGACTTAGCGTTTCTGGGTTGTGGCATCCGCCAAAATTTCGCCTCGAGTGAACATCACGCCGGCCAATTTTAACAGCCCATCAGACCAGGAGTACCCGCCGTCAAGGTAAGATATCGAAATGGCCCCCAAGCTTGATGACTCTCTTTCAAAAGAATACATTGTCAGACTAACATAAATTGCGAAGATGGTTTCCGCCAAGAAGCACGTCCCCATCGTGAAAAAGCGTACGTTCACCCGTCACAAACACACTCTCTACCTGCGTTTCTGTTGCGCTTGCTCGATATCTTGCGGGGGAACCCTTGTCGGATGAGAGATGTCGGATTGCAGCGATATATTATCTCGAGCACGCTGAAGAAGAAAGGAATTGCGGATGAGACTGGGAATGACGCAATGCCATGGATGGGAAAGAGGAGAGAATCTCACTCGGCGAATACCGAAATGCTGACTTTGGTTGATGTCCTACAGGTACTGCGCGCTTCAACCGTCACCAGAGTGATCGGTTCAAGTGCCTCAATGCCAGCTGGCGCAAGCCCAAGGGTATTGACAACCGTGTCCGAAGACGCTTCCGAGGAACAACTGCTATGCCCTCCGTACGTTTTCACCCCGTTGTATCAGACTCCAAGATCGATCCAAACTTCACGAACAGCCAATAAGTCGTCTTACCCCCGTACGACGGTCTGGACTGAAACTAGGACGATGACACCACACAAATCTACCGCTTGTTCGGGGAGAAAACAGCAAGAATCTGGCTAACGATTTCCCACAGATTGGTTTCGGCACCAACAAGAAAACCCGCTACATGATGCCCTCTGGCCACAAGTCCTTCCTGGTCAACAACGTCAAGGACGTCGAGCTGTTGATGATGCACAACCGAACCTACGCCGCTGAGTACGTTTTTCTTCCGACCATTCAGCCCAGTTCCACGAGTGGGAAAAAAAAAAAAGGAAACCGCCAAATCTACAAGAACCATTACTAACAATCCTTCCCACAGGATCGCCAGCGCCGTCTCTTCCCGAAAGCGAATCGACATCATCGCCCGTGCCAAGCAATTAGGAGTCAAGGTCACAAACGCCAAGGCAAAGGTCACTACCGAGGTGTAAAAGAAAGCGGGTCGGTTGCTTTTGTGGGAAATTCGGTTCTGGGACAGCTACTTCTTCAACGGTTGGCATCGAAGAGGGGGTCTTCTTTCGTGCGTTGGTATTCTCTCAAGCAAAGAAGTGAAAAAATAAAATTTGTTATGAGGGTCGAAAAAGGTACACAAGAACGAAAATCATTTGCATGAGCCACGCTGCTCGTGCTCAGGTTGGCATTAGGAGGCGAGGAGGGAAGGTTAGACAGACACCCTTTGTTTTCTGCTGTCTCCCCTCCCGCCCCTTCCACCACGAGAAATTTGATCTGTAGTGAAGACGAATACATGACGCATCGATGAAATGACATCAGAGACTCCCAGTCGTTGCATTTGTGCATGTGGACGTGCTTCTCTTCAAGAAGCCTTGGCGTGAGAGATACTCGCAGAGTAGCATAGCAGTACGCGCATGAACAATTTGGTAATCGACTGAATAAGCGCTGATTCTGGGCTGCTCTCAAGACGCAGACCAGAATCGACATTTCCAGCAGAATCCCATGGACGGTTGTCACACAGTCGGTCCCACAAAGTAATCACTACATGAAACACGAGATTGAATAAGTATTCACACCGAACACGATGACTTCGTATCCGTACAAGCCAAGTAGATTCCGCAGCGTACTCGCATACTAGCTACGTTGACACAACATAAATCGCTGCTGCTCGCGCATGTAGAAATGCGCCTGTTGCACATGTTGCGCAGCACAAAACCGGCGTATCCGGGCCCAGCATATGCTGTGCACATGCCTCAAGCAAGTTCCAGTGGCCAAGAAGCCATCTATAACCCCAAGACATATGAAATTTGAACAAAGTGAGTGTAAGCTGACTTCGATCGCTTTCTTTGACCACTGCTTCAACCCCTACGTGATACGAAGATTTCAGCACAATTCATGTACGCGTGTGTAACCTTCCTTGATATCCCATCAAACACAGAAAATCCATGACCTGAAGTCAACATGTTAAAATAAGAAACCCAGGCAGGGTGATGCCAGAGAAGCAAAACGCCCGAGTCGATAAAAGCCAAAAGTGCATAATGCGTGATCCATGTGCCCATGATCCGTGGGTTCCAATCCTGACGCCTGATTGGAGCTGTGGAGAAGCTCGTCCCATCTCCACGCCCTCAATGCTTATATGCCAAAGAAACAGCGATCGCATGGTAGAAAAGTTTGGTATCTCAAAGCGGTGTTGAATGAAAAGAGGAAACAATGACGAGGGAGCAAAAGCAGGAAACTGGCTGTTAGTCATAGGCAACGACTATATGGTGCCACGAAGACGCTGCTTTCTGGCGAGCCAATCGCCCAGCATATTGTCCAGTTGCTATAGCGAAAAAGAAAAGTGAATCAGCATTGAAACTTGATGTAGTTCTCTTTAGACGAAGGGTCAGAAAAAAAAGTTGCCTTACTGTCGTTATTTCAGCCAGCTTGGCATTTTGTTCTCGAAAGAGTCCGCCGACAACAGGATGATCGTTTCCAGCCGGCTCAACATTAGTTTTGTCGTACACAACCACTAGCAGATCGCGGATATGGTCACTTTCGTCAAAGAAAGCACGAAGCTTGGTATCATCCCAAGATGCCCCCTTGCCGCTGCTCGCCGAACTTCCTCCTCTGGCGACGTCGCTCGCCGTCTGTACCAACTCAGGTGAAGGCGACGCTTCTGGGGTAATGTCATCTGGAGAAGATGTGTCAACCATGAGAGCTGGGGGGTTGGACGCGTTGCGGGGAGACGAAAAGCCGATGTTCGCGGAAACATCTTGTTTGGGGCTCTGCTGGGCTTGTTGTGCCGGCACTGTGGCAGTGGCTGTGGCAGCCAACTGAGCCCTGTCCACTGGCGATCTGATGGACTGATGAACTTTGGCGGCGTGACCAACCGGCTCCTGAGAAGGAGCCGCGTCAGCCGCGTCAGCCGCCGCCCGTTCCACAATGAGCTCTTCAGGCTCGGAGCTATCGGATGCATCGAGTTCCATGCGAGTCTTTGCCTTGGTTGTTTTTCGCGGCTTAATATCGGGTCCAGTACCGGCACTTCGAGAGGGTACCAGTTTCGAAATGACCGACCTTTCCTCTTTTGGAGCACTCGTTGGCGCACATCGCTCCCGAGAGCTGTCTGGGCCTTGAGGCTGGTTGGATGGCACCTGTTGCGATTCCTTTGTCTCTGGGTCGACGATACGCATGGACGTGGGTGGCACATTTGATACGTCGTTGTTCCGACCTTCGGCAAGATATGACGATAGCTCGACAGACTTTTGCACAGCACCTGCAGATGTCTTACTTGTCGAAGGAGCATTCTTTTGCAGTTTGGAAGGTTGTCGTTGAGACACTGCCCTGTCTGGGGAAAGCTGCTGTTCCTCGATGGATCGGTCTTCGCTATCCCGTGATTCAGACATGATATCCATAGATCTCTTGCCGAATGACTCGTCGTCTTCTTCAGCCGTCTTCTTTTTATCTTTCCTTGAAAAGAAGCCACGCAGACCACCGGACTTCTTGTCCCTATCTTTCTTGTCCTTGTCTTTGAGCTTCTTCTTTTCCTTGTCTGATATTAATTCCCGGTCGATCTTGTCCGAGCCTGAAACGGGTCTAGAGTCCTTAGTGGTAGAATCGCTCGACTGTCTGGGTGCATTATCATCGCGCAGCAAGTTGGGGGTCAGTGTGATCTTCTTTGTTTCGACGCTGTCGTCCTTGAAAAAAGAATCCGTGTTTCGCACAGTTCCATTTCTAGACCGGCTGGGACCATCATCTTTCTCTTCCAGAGACTCCTCACTACTTCGAAGCTGGTCCTCTGCCAGTAGCTCCGTCGATGGCTGTGTTGCCGCTTTCCCATCCTCTTTGGAGGATCGGGTTTTGAGAGGCTCGACTTTGGCAGTATCATCTGCGATGGCGTCATCGACAACATCTTGTGAAGTCGTCTGCTGATTTTGCAGTTGCTGTTCACTGTGTTGCTGAGAAATCGGCTGCGAACCGAACAGTTCGTCGATATCTTCGTCATCTGTAGAGTAGTCAAAGTCGGAGTAATCCACGTATGTGGGGTCCGCAAATGTGACCGTTTTACACCTTCTCCGAATCGTTTTGAACGAATTCTTTTGTTTCTGAGCTTGATCACCGAGCATGGTGGCTGAGAGCTGCAAAATAGGTCAGTCAGTATTACATGTCATGGCTTTCTTGGAACAGCACCGGGCAGCCTACATCGATGTTCCTGTGTTTGTTGAGTCGGGCGAGTCGTTCTGTTGGCGTTTCAATGTGTTCGGCTGGAAGGTATCCTACGTTTTATCTCATTAGCATCAAGACTTGATGCAAGAAAGTCCTCTTGGCATAGCCCTACCAATGCTGCTATCTTTCACCACTCGGACAAGCCACCAGTAACTGTTGCTGTCGTCCAAAAGAACCATCGTGTCACCTTTGATGGCATTCGCTTGTCCCTCAACGGTTGCTACGAAGGTATGCAGAGCGTAAACGAATTCAAAGTCAATGTCCTCTGGTTTCAGTAAGTATTCGTCATCACTACATGTCTCAACTGGGGGGAGTTCGTGGTGAAAAGAGTCATTAGAATGCGAGAGCTGGCCTATGACTCCATTGCCTTTTACAAAGGAGCGTGTGTCCATGCAGGTTTCATATGCGTGGAATGCAATGTCATGAGAGCCTTCGCGATCAAGCAAGACTCGGGCGTCTTCATCCCGACTTTCGCTTTGGTGATATGCTTGGTAAGAAAACCGCGCCTCAACTTGGTCCAGCTCAGCATCGTTGGCAAAGGATTGCTAGTCCTGACCTAAAGCGAAATGGCGGACCAAGATCGGATTGGTCCTCAAGTGACCATCACCATGGCCAAAACCAAGACAATCTTGCTCTTGCTGTTCCTCGCCAAGGCCCTCGTGAACTTGTCTGCACTCGCCAAGTTGACTAGAATATCGCAATTGTGCATTCGGTTTGAAACCAGTATGACGCCACCACTCAGCAACATCAAGCTCCCCTTCTTGTCGTGATACACTTGTCTCGCGAAAGTGAGGCGTTGGGTTGTTACCGCAGTAGTTTGCATCCTTTTGTAATGGAGAATCGAAGGACACGTTTGCAGCACTCAATTTCTCGGGAAGAAACGTGAGGGAGGATTCGCGCCGCGGCCAGGCCACAGGCATGATCGTAGGGTACAACGCACCGTCTTCAATGGAAGGAGAACTGGATATCTTGTCCATTAAATCATCGTCCATGTCACTTTCACTCTCGCCGTCAATGTCATCCTCGTCGACTGAGGAGACGCCGCCATTCAGTGCGATAGCCAGATCATCTTGTTGCTCGTCATGATACATGCCGATCCGCAGCTCTCCGTTTTTCTTGTCCGTGTCGTTTACGTTACGTTCGTCGACGTGTTGACAAAGCACTTCGGCGGTATCGTTGACCCTGCCGTTAGACAACGACACCGGCGGATTTTGAGTCTCAGCTTCGGCAGTCTCTTGGCCAACTTCGCGAAGTGTCTCAGCTTGATGAGGAGCGATTGATGCACCCGAGATGCCAGGGGAGGTGTCGAAAATATGAGAGTGCTTGGGGTGATCCTTCGCCGACGGCGCAACAGGATCCTGAAGGTCAAGCGTGTCTATTCAGGTTGTGTGGTCAGCTATAAGCATCGCCTGCCGTATCGAGATTAGAGCAAAAAGAAGCAAGCAATGCAATTATCGGCTTGAATAGCATTGAACACGCGAGGCGCCATGAAATTGAAGAGATGGAGAGAGAAAAAAATAAGGGGAAAAGTGGCAAGCTTTTTTGGGCAGGGTTGGTGGCTGGAATGTGACCTCTGTTCCCTGACAAGAGTCGGAACGACCCTGTTACGCGGCGCGGCCAGGAAAACGAGTCCCTGAAGTAGAAACAAGAGTGACCAGGGGGCTGGGCAGACCTGAATGAACGATCTGGGGGAATAATAGAATGGCTTGGGCAAACAAACATATTTTTGGAATACATACCGGCGCGGATAATGGACGGTCTTGCCATTATTGCGACCATGGATTTCTAAAAGGGGCGTACAGATATCTGGAACCCGGCCAGCTGCCCGAGGAGTTTGGTTCACTCAAGCGAGCAGATTAGTTTGATTGCTGCAGTATTAGAGCACTTGGCTCCTCGGTGGCTTGGTGGCAAAGAGAAGTCAAAGTCTGCTGGCGGGTGATATGGGTAACTAAGTCGATCAAGAACCCCTGGTCATGGATAGAGATGAAGCGAGATTTGCGTTGGCAGCTGAGGAGTCGTGGTCGGAAGACTGTCGATGGATTCGAATTGATGGCCCGGGCGGCAATTGTTCGTCGGACGGAGATGGTGATGCCTAGGTAGTGCGCGCGTGATGATGCGTGATGAATGGAGGAACGTAGAGAGAACGAGGCAGGGAGGGACAGAAGAAGAGTGTCGTGGCTAGTGACTCGGATGAGGTCAAGTCGTGTCGGCCGTGGTGTGTCGGTCGATCGGTCGACGCTCGCAGCTGTCCGGTCCAGCCTGACTGACGGTGGCATGCAAAGCACGCCTAAAGTGCAACTGGGCGGCTCAATGGACCCGATGGATTTGATCTCTGTGCTGCGCTCTCGCGTTTTTCTCTCAAGATGCCAGCTCAGGGGCAGGCAATTGAAGGCTAGTCCTGAACGAATCGTCGGCCTCCAAAGAAAGCGCTGTCGCAGACCAAGGGACAAACTTGGCAAGGGGTCGTCAGATCTCCACAAAAATGATATAAATGATAAAAATGGTGGGGGGGGGGGGGGTGAGTTTGGCGTTTGCACGACGTTGCTGCTGGCTTGCACGTCGGTGTGAGTGGCTGGGGCCAGTGTCTGAGTGTCGTGAGTTACGGATTAGTTGTCTGGCAATCTGGGTCCGGTCCTTTCTTGGTGCGGGCGAAATGGGTTTAGCAGAATCGATCGAGAACCCAGATTATGCATGATTGCTTGACTTTGAACGAGAATTGAGCGGGGAACGGAATGCCCTTGCATCCAACATTCCATTCTACTCCATGAGCTCCGCCCAATCAACTGTTCATAAATCTCTCAAGGCGGCTTACTCAGGTCTCAAATGGAAACACATGGTGCATCCAAGTGCATCCAAGTGCATCCATTACTAAGACTGAAATCGTTTCATACCAACTTTCTAACAAAAGCACCATCTGCAGTCCTTCGCATCATTCTTGCCATTCTTCCCCTCATTGCATTGAAGATTAAGTCACGAAATGAGGTCACCTCCTATTCGTGCACTGACTAGCCCATACCAGCCAGATCTCTTAAACCTCTTTCACTTTCTGACTCTCCCGTCCAAGGCGGCGACTGCTACTCAAGCAGTGGGCATGGCTTGGTTTTTGGTTTTTGGGTGTTTCACAGTCAAGTCAGCAAGAGTTGCATGACACGAATGAAGAGCCAGACGATTGCTGTTTGTGGTTCTGTCAGGACTCTGGACTCTGACAGAATACTCACTCCGCTCCGCGTAAAACGGTTCTCACCTCGTCTTGAACCACCGATGTTTCCAAAGAAAAACGCATGTGTTTGATGTGGCTTCTACGCAACATCTGCCGACCATGTCGACACAATGAAAAGAATTCCTTCATCAAACGCGCATATGAACAATTACCATTGTCTACTAATCACTGTCCACGCTTCAAGACACTAAATTGCCCATCAAATAGCAAACACATCGTCTGATTGCAACGCTGAAAGGAAAGATTTTGTGATGCGTGACGGTGTCAAAACACACCTTTTTATTTCTTCGTCAAATACTCTTCTTTGATGCCAAATCCATACCCTAAATTCCTTCCTGAAATAAATAGCACATGTCACATGGTTTCATGACACTAGAAAGCAAAAACAATGCTCGTACCCGATGCTTTGCGACCTCTTTGTCGCGGCTAATGCAAGTTTTCTTTCAACGTGGGTTACTACTCCATATTGAGATTGTAGACATTTCCAAAAGGAAGTGGAGAAAGGGATAAGCGCCACATGGATGTTTATTGTGCACTGCCAACGCTGACGGACGTGCGTCTGACTTGTTCAGTGCCGTTGGGTCGGCCAGTCATTTTAGCCATACGCTTGGACATGCTATCATTATTCCATCGTTAGTACAAGGTCATGTTCAGATTTATGATGAGCAGCTAATTACTTACAAGTCGAAGAAGGCGAACTGGCTGGGTTCACTGCCGAATTCGTACACAAATCGACTGGACAAGTAGCTACCGAAGATGGCTCTGAGGTAGGTGTCGGGCACGCGAGAAATGATGGTATCTAGGCCAATCTTCTGGAGAAGAAGGTTAGGCAGAGCATCCTTGAGGACAGCGTGTCGGATCGTTTCGTTGGTCCACAGCTCGGAGTGCTGAAGCTCCTCGTCTAGATTTATGATGGCGTTGGACAATTTGTCAGAGAGGATAGAACGAGGCACGCCAGTCTCTTCGTGCTCCCGCCAGATAGCCTCGAATTCCAGACGAGCGTTCTCGCGAATCTTGGCCTGGACCTCGCGGACATATTCAGTGTAGAATTGTGGTGCCTGGCCGGTCTTGGCGTCGATGCACATGTTCTCAACAAAGCCAGCATCGTCGAACGAGAGCGATGCGAGGACTTCAAGCGAGGACGAGGTGACACCACCCTTGTTCGCCGATGCGTCCTTGTAGAGAATACAGCCTGCGGCCTCGAGTCTCAGTTTGGCATCCTGGGTGATGAACAAGTTGGCGCCTTCCACAATGTAGGGAATGGTGGTTTTGCCATCCTGAATCAGTCGGCTAACAGAGATGAGGTCGATGGACTCCGGTCGGCCACCGCAGGGCACGAAAATATCCGTCATTCCGGTATCACGCAGGTGATAGGTATTGCGGAATGAAGTGCCATTACTGATGTTTTCGCCATTTGGCAGGGTCACGTTGTTGTCCTCACACAGGACACGATATCCATCCTTCGATACTTTGGTCATATCATACTCGCTGATCATGGCACGCTTCTTGGCCAGGCGCACGAGTTCATCCTTATCAAGGCCATTGGGATCAGCAAGCACACCAGAGCCATCGACAATCGCAGTCCATTTCTCGTTGCCCAGCAGAATTTCGTTGCTACCGAGATCACCGTCGGGGCCGCCAGTCTGCATCTTGCGAACTGAAGCAGGGTCAAGCTCAAGCTTCCTGTAGATTCCCTTGACGTATTCACGAACAGAGAGGGTCGTCATGCCATACTTGTCGTGAGGGATCCCACCAAGCTTCTGTGACTTGCCAGTGAAGAACGACTTCCACCAGGGAGCACCACGGGCTCTGGCGTGTTCCGTGGCCCAATCGACAAGGTCCGCAGTATTCTCATCAGGACCCATGAAAATGATTTCCTCCTTTTCATACAGGTCGACAAGCTTATTCTTGATTCCTGGGGTTTGTGCGGGCAGCAAAAGGTCGAGGATGCTGTCAATGTACTTCTCGAAGGCCTCCTGAGCTCGGTCTTGCATCTTGGGGTCCAAGAGAATGACACCCTTGGAGCCGCCTTCAGGGATATCCTTGTTCTTTCGCTGCTGGGTGCTAGCCAAGCCGTAGTTTTCGTCGAACAGGTTTCGGGCATTGATGCCGTAGGCTTCCTTGCTTCTCGATTTTACGATGCGGATACCGCCGCGGGAGATGTCGCGGAAGCGAAGGTGGAAGCCTCTCGACTCGGCACCAATGACGAGAAACATGCCGTAAAGGCGGCGAGGGTACTCAACCTCGGGCAGGAATGCAGGGTCCAAACGGAAGCTGAGAGCTACCTTGGTAGGTGTGAAGTAGTTTGTCTTGAGGATGGCATTATTGAACACACGGAACGCTGTCATGACCATTTCGTCGTGCTCATTGGCAACAGTCTTGGCGATCTTGTCCTTCAGATCCGCATCAGAGAGAACATCAACGGCAGGAGTGACGGCCACTTGCTCAGTCTTGGCGCCAATGTGAACATTGGCGAAGGAGGCGTATAACAATCGTACTAAGTCGGGGTACGTCTGGATGATTTCGAGGATATAATCCGGTGTGAAAGTTTCCGTACGAAGACGGCGCTTGAGCTTGGACAACAGTGCTGCCTGGGCAGGGTCTTCAATATTGAGAACTTCGGATAAGGAAGCATACTCGGGGCCTAAACGGTTCAAGAAGTGCTGAACGAACACCCAAGAGGAATGGGCGTACACAGCCTCCTGAAGGCTCAGAGAGCCAATGGCGAACAAGTTGTGAAATTTGTTCTGGGGGAGACAGTAAAGAAGCGAGATCTCCTTGGTGATTTGGTGAATAGACTCGTCGAGGGGAGGAAAGAAGCCATCGCTATGGGTGGCAGGCTTCAAGTAGATACTCATCACGGTGATACCGTTGGAGAACTGCTCGACATACTTCCTGGAGCTGGTGACACCGTAGTAATGGTACAAGTCACTTAGAGCAGAGAACATGCCCCTCGCGGTACGAGAGCGGAAAGCAACGACGAGACGCTTTTCTGCGACACCCTCGATATCAAAGACTTTGATGACGGGGCCAGTGCGGTTCACAGCCACCTCGATGATCTCTTGGTAGATTTGCTTGGTGTTTTCGGTGGCCTTTTGCCAAAAGCCGGCATCCGAGATGGCCTCGATGTTGGTTTCCTTGGGATCAGTCATGCCAGGACTCTGGGAGAACTTGCACTGGTAGACGAAGTAGCACCGAAGGGTGGCCTTCGAGGACGGGCTGGCACCAATCACAGCTGGGGAACGAAAGGTTTCAACTCGGTACTTGGCCTTCCCCTGGTGGTCCAAATACTTGGCTTCCAGGCGAGACTCATATCTGGGTCCGCTGACGTTGCTCTCACCGGGCTCACTGGTATCAATGTAGATAGCGTGGTCGTTTGCCTCCATATCCAGTCGAATTTCTTCCTTCTTATCCTCTCTGGAGTAGGCGGCAACTTTGGCGGCGTAAAGAGAGCTGATGTGGCTTGCAATAGCCTGGGGGGTCTCAATTTCGAAGTAGACATCGTCGATTCCCAAATGTTCGTAAAACCACTTGACTTGTTCGTTAATCAACGACTTGGGAATGTACCCAGCCTGTTCCAAAATCTGCTCGACAACCTTCATCTGCTCCTCCTTCCCTTTGAACTCGGGGGCCACGTAATCAGCGGTGGCAGGACGCAAGGTTCGCTTTCCATTGCCGTTGGTTTGTGATGAGTATGGCACGCTGAAGTGCGTGGGCAGGGGGGAAGGTCCACGGCTAGATTCCTGGGATTGAACCTCGGCCAGGACATTGGGCACAGGCGTTGATGAAGCCATCTCGTTGTGGGTTTGTGTGAGATTGTTGGTGCCGTACTTGGGAGCTGGGACCTAGGAGATGGAAGGTTAGTGGTTTGTGTCGGTATGGCCAACTTTTTGGGGGTGCTCGAAAGTCTACCGTGTATGGAGGAGCTTGGATTTCTAACCACGAAGCGATCGGTCGATCGATTGGAGAAGAATACTCTGGAAACGTTTGCTCCGGTTGAGCTTGCCTGCCAAGTTCCAAGGTTTCAACAAGGGATGTAATCGTGGCTATAGCCTATTAGCGTCGGAATTGTCATGGTGGCGGGGTCTGATGGCGGGGCAAAAAGGGAAGGGACGTCCGCACTTATGACACCGGAGTCAACGCAACAGCAATCGATAGCGACGACTTGTCAAGTTTCGGTCCAGTGAGAATGAACCCCCGGAGATGTCAACTGTGACTGAGCCAGAGGGTTGGAAAGCAAACGGCTGACCACTTGAGGTGACTTGTGATGATGGAACGGTGAAGGTAGAGTGTGTAAGACAAGAGGATATGGTTATCGATGCCAATTGGCGAAGGAGAAAGAGATGGTTTTCGTCAAAGAGCCAAGACAAGCCGGACAGAAATAAGAAGCGTTGGCGACGCTACCTTTAAGTATCATTTGCATCTCTAAGTAGCAAGTCCGGTACCACATAGCAAACCCGACGAAATACACACCTCGTACCTGCCGCCGCCCCTCGTGGGGTGGGCCAAGAACATTTGGAGGGGACGAGGGGGCTCAGACTGGAAGAGAGAGACCCCGGCCCATGCTGCGCGTTCCAGTCTATGTACGGAGTAGGTAATACTCCGTTGTACAGTGAGTGGCCTCTTCTTTCTTTGAAAAAAAATACCAGACAGTGAGTGACAGTTCTCATCAATCAACGCTGCCTCGAGCTGCGCTGCACTCACTGATGACTCATCACCGTGCGGCTGACTTGGCAGTTGCAGTCAACCTGGTTGTACATGGCTGCGCCGCTGGGTACGGCAACTTGTACATGTTTTGCCCTCGCCTACTAGACCATGCTCACATTTGTTATGTATGTAACCGTTTTGGGAGCGAGGGACTTTACCCGAGTTTCACACACCCCCTTGGGCCCTCTAACAAACATCCTACGCCCGATCGTGATGACGACTCCAGAAGCAACTTGCACATATATCTCTCTTTCACAGACAGACGACAGACGACGCCCCAGCAAGAGATGCAGCGGCGGCCCAGCCTACCAACCTGCAGCCTACATACATGTTTGTATTACCAAATAGCAGCTTGGCACTAAACTTCAACAGGAAGTAGGTGTGGCCAGGCCGCCGGGTACCTGACCGCTCAGATGTCAGGAACCATCAACTCGAGAGGCTCGCTGGCGCGCAGAGTTCAGTGGCCCGTGGGGTGGTGGCAGAGCAACAGCATGACTTGCGCAGCCCCTCAGTGGGCTTTGGGGGGGAGGGGGGGTTACACGGTAGGTACATGGGCACGTATGTACATATGTGCCCGAGGTTGTCGAGGGTGTCGAGGGCGTCCACGATGATTCCGTCGTTTGATGGGGCGGCTATTCGAGGCTTGTTTTGGTTCTAATTCTGATTTTGAAATCCCCTGCTTCCACTCGTCTTCTTTTTTTTTCCGCGATCGCTGATGGATCGGGGGGCACCTGCTAAGCCTGATCAGCTCCTGTGCCCCCACTTCGTTGGTCTGGTGGTTGATCGTTGCCCTGTTGCCCTGTCTCGCGATGCATCAGCAGACGGGCAGAGATTTCTCTGCTGCATTCTTGGCCCGCCCCCGATGCAATCGTGGTTGGTTCCCCAGCTCGGCCATTCCCCCAGGTCTTTGTGAGTTTCAATTTCCTTCCCCAGCAGAAGTCCCTTGGTGGCTGGCCATCAGTTGCGGCTAAAAACCACTTGAAGGGCGGTGGTCAAGCCCAACCATGGGCCGATGCATCGTGGGCTATCGAAAACATGGGACTGTACAGCACGCTGTTGAATTTTGGTGAAACCCCTGATTTGTAGCATTTTAGGCCGTGCATTTGACTTCCGTTTTGCCAAATTCCATGTAGGCGTGACTACAAGTCTCTGCCGCTAACTCTAAACCGCACGGAGTAGTTTCAGGTGTTGTTGATATGAGAAAATTCAAGAATCCGCAACAAGTCAAGTGTTCATCCCTCTTGAAATGCGTGGTCAACAGGAAGCATATTGTTGACAAATTGAATTAATAGCCGTTTGTTAATAATACAAGGCCATGTTCGTGTGAGTCGTCAACTTCGTTGCAATGACCCGGCACACTGACCTCCGGCCCTCGCTTTTCACCAACCAGCCGGCCGCATTTCTGAAGGCAAATTTATGACAGGTGGACTCTGACAGACAGTCTTGCCCATTCAGCAAGTGCACATGTACCATGGTACCATGGCCTTTTCAATGGCGTGCATGGCCTCCTCGTCTCTCTGGGAGCATCGCCTGTTTTACCGCTTGTTCGGCAACGAGCTACTATTATATCATGTACACCAAGACGTATGTAATCGCATTCGATTAAAGGTATGCATGCACGTGTTTTTTTTTCTTGATCAGGCTGCCTCTCTGGTTCTATCCATCCATCAGGCTCGTATAGTGTCTTTTTTTTTTTTTTTCTTACAGCGCAATAGTGCTCAAAGGTTCTTCTCCGCCGGCCTGTCAATTTCAGCACAGCTGGCACTAGATCGTGCAGGGGCTCCCCGCAATCCGCGGCTGATGAGGCGATCGGGTCGTCTTCTTCGTAATTTGCTTGCAGTTGGGAAAGTTGCTGAGGAAGGGTTGCTGGCCCCACTGCTGCCGGCTCAGCTCGGGCCAGTCAGACTACATGTGCGCTATCCCCTTCCCTAACTTGCAACTGATGTTTCTGTTAATACCCCCCGTTTCCTCCGTGCCAGGAGTGCCCTCGGCGGGCACAACGTTTGTGAACGCCGCCGCCTCGTCATATCGATTGTCGCAAACATTGATCACAATGTATCCCGCGTGTACAATGCACATGCACATGCACATGCACATGCACATTTCAAGCGCGCAAGCTCTGCATAGTCAGGGCCTCGTACCATTGGGCCAGTCTGGCTTGCACCTTGATGGCTTGGACCACCCAGAAATTCAATGCACTGCGCCTGGAATTGCGAGAATGAATTCTTTTCGTAATCCGAAACTCCACAACTCTAATTATTACACGGTCTGCACGATCCGTGCGCTCCACCACAATGCAGAAAATGCAGGAAAATGATATCGCGGCTATTAGCTTCTTCGTGGCCTTATCCACACCCGAGTCGTCACTCATCCTGCCTCTTTCCTTACTGCAACAACTCAGGTCTCAACAGGGGAGGACGAAGATGACGAAGACGACGAAATGAGTAAATGGACCAGGTGGGCCCTTGGTCCCCAACCTAGCGCCGGCTATGGGATCACGAGGACATCAGGGAATGTAAAGAAAAGCCACCAGACGGCGTTTTTCCATCCCGTCAACTGTACTCCGTACTCGGTCCTTATTGACGAGATTTTGCGCCCTTTCCAGGTCCTTGCCTTGTCGTAGGTGCGTGTGTCTAACGAAGTACATACCTGGGACATCCCTGTGCATTGGGTCACGATGCTCGGATTCAATGCCACTTTCGGCACGCCCACTCGGTAGAGACACTTTTTACGTACAAGGAGGACACTCGATTCGATGGCTCGTCAAGCACCTCATCATCGCGTTTCGCACGTAACTTGGATACCCCCACTGGCCAAGCGGCCAGCATGGCAAATCAAGTTTTTATTTTCTATTTTTTATCTTTAATTTTTCATGGACGGTGAGGTAGGTGCCGCAACAAGTACCACGTTGGCTGGACTTGGCAATGCAAGTCACAACCGTTGCATTCGGGATCCAGTATTCAATGTTTGCTGCCGGTTGAGACCCACACATATACGGAGTATTTTTATGGCATTTTCTTTATGTAGTTTCTGTACTAACTCCGCAGTCCGCACAAAGCTTTGACTGGAAGATTTCTTATTCGCCGCCAACATCCCGACACAACAACTGTCTGAGACGTCTTATTATTACTGCGGATGACGGAAGGAAGGATGCTATTCACAGTGGGTGTACGTACATACATGCTGTGCTACGTCGGCAAGTCATGGCCGGGACTTCACGCACCCACTCCATACATGATCATGAACCATACTCCGTATTACATACATGCGTTCAATCATCGATTCATGTAACGGAGTATTGATTCCAGAGATGCCCGCCAAGCCTGATCATGCTGCATGCGTGCTGCAGCTGTTGATGCATCGCATCAAGCCCACCAAACCAGACGGGTTTCATGTACAGCCTGAAGTGTGACGGTGCGCAACCTGGTCAGACTGGCTGGTTGTTGATGCCGGTACTTTTTGTCACTCAAAGACGCCCCTTTCATTGTTCCCGGAAGGAAAGAAGGAAAAATTCGGGGTCCGTTTTCAGCTTTCAAGAGCCTCGGTAGGGTTGACAGCATTGCATCAGACGTGAGTATAACACTCAGAGATACAAGGGGGATGAATCATAAGAACAGCCTAGTGAAGAAACCACGGAAGTACGTCTGTGTAGAAAATTACACATGTAGAACGCAACCTCGAGTATGTACAGTGTAGTTGCTCGCGTCGGAGCACCGGCTTGCCTTGCGGCCCTGCCTCACTTCAATAATTAGTCAGGCCCGCTCCACTGACAAAAACCACTACGTCACAATTTTGACCAATTTCACCTTTTCGCCCAACATCCACCCCTGGCGTCCGAGTCCGAGTCGTGGTAGAATCGTCATCATCTTCACAGCTGCACCACCCCCATCTCCAAAGCCCAATGCTCCGACCACGGGTAATTCGCCCCCTCACAAGGCTCGCAAGGGCATCAGCTCGCCCATCTGCGGCGTCAACAGCCTGCCGGGCCCTCATCTCCACGACCCACAGACAATCTACCCGCGCGACCCAGGACTTTGACCTGAACAGGCTGAACAGCAAGCGCCGCGACTACGAGCAGAACCGCACCGCTTTCCTCGCCGCCGGTGCTATTGCTGGCATCGTCTCCTTCATCTATACAGCGTGGAAGCTGAACAAGGCGCTCAGCGCGCAGACCGAAAAGGACAGGAATGCCGTGAAATGCGACGCGCCAATCCCCACCGAACCGTTCAGAACCGAGGCCGGTGAGAAGCGCAAGGTTGTGGTCCACGATGAAGATGGTCGCGAGATTGTCCCCACCGGACACAGTGTGGTTCCGGCCTTTCCTAGAACCATACATGTCGACATAGGTCCTGGCCCCGAGGCCGAGGGGTCGACAACAAACGCACCCATCGCTGCCTCGATTACCAACAACGCCGGCACGGAATTCACCCTTGTCGGACTGGGAATGAGGACCGTGACATTCCTCGGCATTCAAGTATATCTAGTAGGCTTCTACGTGGCCACGCAAGATGTCGAGCGTCTCCAGCACTGCCTCGTGAAGAAGATTAATCCCTTAGCGACAACGCTCATCCCCACTGAGAAGGACGCTCTCCGCAAGGCCCTGCGCGATCCTACCGAGGGAGAACAGACCTGGGACTCCATTTTGCGACAAGCCGGATGCCGCAGCGCCTTCCGAATCGTTCCTGTTCGCGACACCGACTTCCACCACCTCCGCGATGGCTTTGTCCGTGCTATTCAGGCCCGATCAGGCCGCGACAAGACATTCAATGACGAGGCTTTTGGCACGGCCATGAAGGACTTCAAGGCCTGCTTCAACCGGGGACAGGTTCCCAAGAAGAAAGAGCTGTTGTTGAGCCGAGACGCCCGCGGCAAGCTTGCCGTCATGTATGGCGAAGGAGACCTCAAGACCAGCGCTCCCAGGAGTCTGATGGGCACCATATCCGATGAGAGGCTATCTAGACTATTATGGCTCAACTATTTGGCTGGAAGCAAGGTCGCTTCCGAGGGGGCCAGAGAAAACATTATCGAAGGAATCATGGAGTTTGTAGAGAGGCCCGTCGGCACCGTAGCCACCCAGGTAGTGTGAAGTCAACAGATCCGAGCTGAACAAGTAAGGACAACAATTGTATGCTAAAAATAATTTTACAATCATGTGCAATCTGCACTTTAATGACGAATGACGCGTTCTGGGGAGCTCTCCGCAGTTTAATTGTTTCCTGAATCACTCTGAAGTTTTTCTCTTATTGATTTTGGCAAGTGTTATTTATGCGAAAAGGTCCACTGCTACCCGTTTCTATGCTTTCTGCATCTATCAAAGTCGTGCTCTGGACAGAGTAGAATCACATCGTGGATCAGCCAACTCATTGTACAAAAGATTATAGTTGATCGAAAAAAAAAAATGCAAACTAGAGCATCGTCTTACGCCTTTAGCGCACCAGCGTCTTTCAGCAGAGTCTCGAGCTTTCCTGACTTCTGTAAGGTCTGGACATCAGAATTGCCGCCAATGTGCTTCTGCTTAATGTAGACGTTGGGAACGGTGCGCTGGCCACTGATCTCTTCGAGAGCATCTTGCAGAGCGGCGCCATCGGCTACGTGGTTGTCAGCTTGATCGTGCGCTTCATTTGATTGAGAGGTTTCTTTTCCGTGTCAATAGAAATACTGAGAAACACTCACACTCCTGGTCGAGCTCCAAAAGGTCATATTCCACTTTCAATCCATCGAGGGTTTGCTTGGTAGCGCGGCAGTAAGGGCAGTAGGACTTGGAGAAAACAACTACGTCATGCCAAAGTGGAGAGGTTAGCAGGGTGTACGTTTTCCCCCTTTTTTTTCGTTTTTTGTGAGACGCAACGGGTTTCTTTGTCTGTCTTGCAAACAGACGAGCACCGAGACGTGGCTGCGGGGAGAACATACCAACAGAGGACTTATTGATGAGATCCTGAACCTTGGTGCTAGCTTGAGCCATGGTTGCAGGACTAACAGGGCGTGCTGTAGAGAAGAAGGATCGGAAGACGTTGAACATGGGAACGGGCGATGCGAGGGCTAAGCTGTTCCTACTGCGAGAACTATGGACTGGAATTTATACCTCTCCTTCATGCGGGAGTGTCCCGGGAAAGAGCGGGGGTGGGTGACTTGTCGACGTGTAACGTCAAAGGAAGATATGTCAAAGTGGTGAATGGAATCAGTGGATTGGTGGTGTTTGGAGGGGCAGGTGGCACAGCCAGTCCATGATGCAATGGACGAGAGTCTACGAGATAGACAGACCCCGTTGCCGTATCGAGACGGGTGGCAGGCCAGAGATTTGCTGATCTGAGGGCAACTATGCTGGGAGCACGCCCGAGACAGTGGGGATTTTTTTTAGCGGTGCTACATCAGTTAACAATTGATGTTCAAGGTGATTTACCAGTCCTTTCTCAATCCTCTGCGGAACGATAATTTCAGTGCTTCTTTCCTGCTTCTATTCATCGGCAAATTGCGAAAAATAAACTACGATATAGAGATATCCAATATCAAGGTGTTGGGAGTCGTTGCTGCTGTACAGGGTAGCATCACAAATACATGTTGATTCTTGAGCCAATGCTTCGGCAAAGTGAGGATTCTACTGCAACAAAAAACATTTTCATTCATTGACAAGTCGAAAGCTATTCTTCGAGAATTATTTACTTCATCACCGAACGAGTCGCATTCATTGCTCTCTGAACTTTGAATGTCACCCAGCCTTATGCTAGTCAACTTGCGTCATCACCTGACTTGGACGCCCCCCCTTGGGTTTGATTTTCTCGGCCCAAGGTGAGGACAGCATCTTCTCGATAGTAACCCGCTTTAGGGACCAGCACTACATATCGTGTGATACTCTCCCAGTCATCGATTAGGCGAACGACACTCATTGGCGCACTCGATCTCATTTCGGCAGGATAGCCCAGATTCATTCAACTCGGTCGCCTTGCGCAACCTATCACGAATTGACGAACCGCACCCCTCAGTCGTCATTGTCGCCTCGAAATATCGATGCGCTTCTCTCAACCCTCACCAAACGCTTCGATATAGCCCCCTCCTCGACCTCGATACGTATTATCTGTCGCAGAGCAAGGAGGTGTCCTGTTCAGGGTCACCCTCGCCACCCGACGACAAGGTGGATTCCAGCCAGCCCATCGCGGCATCCTCTGGTGCCCTCCAGAATCTGACTTCGTACCTCAACGGCACGCTGGCCAATCTCGGCACCGCTTTCCAGGAATCGAACGAGTACATATCCGAGACACTAGGTGTTCCACCGACTCTTGTCTACAGCAGCCTTGCTGCTCTCGTTGCCCTACCTTTGACCATGTCACGATATGGCTGGTCTCTCAACCGTGAGCAGAGCTCTCCCTATAGCTCCATGACTGGCGGTATCCCCGCCGTGACGGACGAGGACTTCAGTTACATTACGTCACACGATTTAGAGGACCCTTCTTTCCTCGGAACGAGATCAGGAGCAGTAGGCCCTCCCGCAGAAGATGATGTGCTCATCATAAAGAACAAGGGAGTCACTTATCCAGCACATTTCCCAGCATATTCAATCGGTGATGGAAAGCTACGTGTTAAAGATGTCCGCGAGCGCGTAGGGTTGATGATGGAACTGTCTGAACGAGCCACTCGTCGCATTAAGTTGTTGTACAAGGGCCGACAACTAAAGGAGCCTGCCGCTCCCGTTCGAGATTACGGCATCAAGAACAAGAGCGAGCTCATGGCGGTTCTTGCAGACATTGGGGACGAAAGTAGCCCTTCCGATGAAGAGATGGTCATTGTCGACGAAAGTCAGGCAGCTCGCCCCAAAAAGAGAAAGAACAAGAAAAAGAGAAGTAAGAGCAAAGGCGATGGTGAATCGGCCAGCAGTCCTCGCGACAGTACATCCAACATCGATGGAAATTCGCCAACTCCATTCGCAGGCCCCATGAAGCGACTTGACGAGCTTTCAACCAAATTCTCCACCGAGCTACATCCTCTGTGCAACGCCTACATTGCCGCGCCACCCTCGGACCCGAAGAAGCGCGACGAGGAGCACCGTAAGCTCTCGGAAACCGTGCTTCAGAACGTGCTACTGAAACTAGATGAAGTCGATACTGAAGGCGTCGCAGAAGTGAGAGCGGCAAGAAAAGAGCTGGTAAGAAGGGTTCAGGAAGTCCTTAAAGCTTTGGATGCAGCCAAAGCTAGTTAAAGTGCAGACGGCTGCCTTGGGGGGCAATTTCACCATGCAAGGACAAGAGACATACAGGGTTAGATTCGGTTTCCTACATCTTACCTGAAGGGAAAGTTGCATGGAAATGGTGAGCTCCACGATCATGACGACGCCCCGATGCAGATCATGTGGCATAAATTGCAATTGCAAAGCATCTGCAATCCAGCGTTCTTTGGGTTAACAAGATAGACCACTGAATTATTCGTGATGATGCCTCCTAGCCGAATTAGCCTTCTCAAACTAGGATACCTCTATACATTCAGACATTTACCTTGTCCCGAGACGAATACTCTTTGACCGAGGCGTTTAGCAGAATGCCGTGGAATGCCGCCGGCTGTGCCTCGTTTTGTAAGGCCCTTGCAGCAACAGAGAGTATGTCACTGCACACACAGGTCAAGGTTTTTTGCCTGGTAGCGGGGCAGGACCGCGCACGAAATGCAGTTATCCGGCGAAACTCCGGCAAGCGCACAGCACATAGGTCTCGCAGCCCTAAGCCAATATATCACCTGTGAGCAGCGTTCGCTTGCCCCGAAAATCCACTTAGCCACTTCAGGCTAGTGCGACTTGTTCCAAAGGCACAACGAGCCCTCAAGCGGAACTTGGATTTTCTCGTCGTCAATCACTATCGCGACCACTTCATCAACAACATCCTCGCCAAGGGACGACTAACCCCAGCAGCACAGTAGCAGATTCTCGCCGGTCAGGTTGGAGGATTTGTGTGTCTTCGACGTCGTCTGAGTAGTCGCCTACCTTTGTTTTCTCCCCGCCAGAATAAAAGAGAGCCGATACGATGTCGTCGTCATTCGAGCCGGTTGTGAGTAAAATCATGGTCAACACTCTTAAGCTTTATCATGGCACCGAAAATCCTGGGAAGTGCAGAAGAGAGGAAACACGGGCGAAAGAAGGCTTGCGCAGGCACATTGGACTGGATCAAGGAAATAGCCATCATCGAGGTGGGAATCTTATATCGTGTGCCTGCTGCATTGCCAGCTTGCCCATGCCGAGCTCTCGAGGACACTTCACAGGACAGCCAGATTTGCGAGAACAGTCATGAGAAGGTTTCGGTGGCTAATGAAGCAATCCAGGTTGTCGTCGACGGCAAGGGCCACTTGCTGGGCCGTCTTGCCAGTATCGTCGCCAAGCAGCTCCTCAACGGCCAAAAGGTTGTCGTTGTTCGCTGCGAGGCTCTCAACATCTCTGGCGAGTTCTTCCGCTCTAAGCGTACGTTTTAATATATATCATCAAATTTCCCCAACGCCATCTCTAGATGATGCGAACCGCCAAACCCTGACAGAGAACTGACTATCGCACAGTCAAGTACCACGCCTACCTGCGAAAGATGACCCGATACAACCCCACCCGTGGTGGTGAGTTTCTCCTTGTCTCTTCCTGAACGGCGCAGTTCGATTCATACTAACGCCCAAATCAAGGACCCTTCCACTTCCGCGCCCCCTCTCGAATCTTCTACAAGGCAGTCCGTGGCATGATGCCCCACAAGACCGCCCGCGGTGCTGCCGCCATGGAGCGCCTCAAGGTCTTCGAGGGTGTTCCCCCTCCCTATGACACTCAGAAGAAGATGGTTGTTCCCCAGGCTCTGCGCGTCCTTCGCCTGCAGCCCGGCCGCAAGTACTGCACTGTCGGCCGTCTGAGCCACGAGGTTGGCTGGAAGTACCAGGATGTTGTTGCTCGGTATGTCATGAGACACCCGTCTCTGCAGCACGTCTTCAGAACGCGAAGAAGAGATAAAGGAACTAACGATGGCAATAGCTTGGAGGAGAGGAGAAAGGCCAAGGGTGCCGCCTACTACGAGCGCAAGAAGGTTGCTGCTCGACAACTGTCCGATGCCAAGAAGAATGCCTCCGTCAAGGCCGAGACTGCGAAGGCCCTTGCGTCCTTTGGCTACTAAATTTAGCCATACATAGATACCCTTGATCATGGCCATGGTCGAGGTTATAAAAAAAACACTTCGCATTTGTCTTTGTCCTTTCTCGTGCGGTTCATTAGATTGGCGCGGCGGTTCACGAACGGATTACACTTGATTTGCTGAGTGATGGCAAGGGCGGGGCGGCAGATGATAAAAAACAGGGCGGCGGCTGGTTCGTTTTGAAATGTTCTGCATGAATCTCTCGTCGTCGAAAAGAAACCGATGCCCAAAAACAAATAAAGCACAGCAACAAAAAAAATCACCAGGTCAAACGAATTACGTGTCACAGCAACGAAACAAAGAGTTGCATGAGCACGTGAGGACTACAACCGGATGAGTTCAGTGTTTGATGTCTGTGTTTGCGGATGGGTCAGACGATTCCGTTTTGACGACTCTTGAATTCATTTCTTTGGCCACCAAAGGAGGGAAAGGAACTTGAGGGATGTTACTGGTGTGCCACCGCAGTTTATTCTTCTTCTTCTACCTTGTGCCCCTGTCCAAGGAAGCCAATCTTACTACTTTCAGGATGGGTCCTTGATGAAAGGGTTAGTTGTTGGGAATTGGAGGGTATGAACAGATGGATTTATGGTACCTCTTCTCTCCACACCTGGGTTGAAAGGGTCCCTAGCATTTTGCGCCATGGGAGTAGAAAAAGGAATGATATTAATTTGCATGACAACTTCGCCTTCTTCTTCTTCTTCTTCTTCTTCAAAAATGTTAATCGTTGCTGTGTTAGTGCATTTGGTCGTGGTCAAATTGCAGTACGGAAAAAGTGATGTCACTTGATTTAGCGTGGGCATGTGGTTCTGTGCCACTGGTCAGGGCTTGGACCGTTGTCCTAATTGTCTTTTGTCCTATCAATATCTGAGACTGCATGTCTGCGAGGATTACAAGATCTTTGTCAATTAGGATCCACACATGATATCGTCTCATGTCGACTTGAAGGAGCAAAATTCCGTCCCATTCTAGGCAGCTGCTATTACATATGTATATACACGACGACAAATTGGCCCACCTACGGGGTAGTGTGGGGGTTTCCAAATTCCCACACAGCATTACATAAACCCCGGGGGGCACGGCACGGGTCATGTGCAGATAAGATAACAGCGTTGCCAAAAGTTAAAAACGTCAAGTTGTCCTTCTGCGACCGGACGGAGGGGGGAGTTGTGTCGCAGGCGCCAAGCCAAGTTGACTGTAACTTGTCAAAACCTAACTTAAAAAAAACCACCAGACTCAATTCCTTTCCTGTAAAGCCTTTGCCCATTCACCCCCCCTCTCCCTCCCCTTAGATAACATACCAAACAAAGAATTCCCGGACATCAAAACGCAAGAACCGCCATCATGTCGGACCTCGACCATTTCGACCTCCTCCCCATCCACATGGACCCCCAGTCCAAGTCCATCGGCGCAAGCAAATCCTCGCGCGCTCTCACCGCCGAACTCGAACAGCTCAACACGCTCCACCGCGCCCTCCTCAACCTGGACGCTGCCAACAACGCCGTGCCGCCGCCGCCCATCCCCGTCAACCCAAAACGCACCGGACAGGTCAGCAAGCTTCGCGACAACGGCAACGCCGAGTACCGCAAGGGCAAGTACGCCGACGCCGTGCGACTGTACTCGCTAGGGATCCAAATGGCTCTCCAGCGACCCCTATGGGAACCCGCCGCGCTGGTCAGGGAAGAAGTGTCCGGTCTACTGGCAAACAGAGCCCAGGCACACATGGCGCTGCAGAACTGGCCCGAGGGTGCCGTCGATGCCGAAGCCAGCGTGGAAGCCAGACGGGTGGGCAACGCAAAGGGCTGGTGGAGGAGGGGAAAGTGCTTGATGGAAATGAGTCGCCTGGACGAGGCCAGGGAATGGGTCAAGCAAGGCCTGGAGGTGGAAGGCGAGGAGGCCGAGCTGGTGGGCTTGTTGAAAGAGATTGACGAATCGATTGGGAAGAACAAGATTTAAAGAGCTCCGCAATCATGGGCGAACCATTAGAGAAGTGTCTTTTTTCTTTCTTTTCAAAATCCTTGCCTTTTGATGCAAAGGAGGTGATGATGCTGTTGCTACGAACGAGCTCGACCGGGCCAAAGTCAGCAGAGGCTGAGAACATTACGCATGGAGGGCATCAATGTGGGCTTTTGCTATCTGAGCCAATCTTCGGCCAGTCTTCAACTACCTCGGGCTGTGTAGCTCACTTGCCCAAGTAGTTGGACGAAACATCAAAGTCAGAGATTGACGAGGTCCGACCAATTTGAACGTCGCCTTTAGAGTCAAGCTTTTTGAAGGATACCACAGACAGAGACAGAGACAGAGACAAAGACAGAGAGAGAGAAAGAGACAGGGAGATGGCTGAAAAGACAGCATGGGAAGCAGAATCTGGCGTATCTCGGCCTTTCATTACATTGTAATACATGCTTCATCTTTTCTTTGCTTCGACACTTTGGCCCTCGGTCCGCACATGCCCGCCTCCCAAGGTACGTACTTGAGTACCACGGTAGGCAGGTGCCAGAGCATTGCTGCGTTGCTGCTTTATTTCACCGAGTACCTGCAGGAGTACGTGTGTACTTTGTGTGTTTGGTTCTGTCAAGGCTCAGGAACACAAAACTAGCCGAGACAAGGGAACCGAGCACGTTTGGTCTGGAAGATGATCTCACGAAAATTAAACTCTTGAAAACCCAAACCCTTTGGGAATCTTGGCACCCCATTTGCAGACTGGCGACATTTACTTAGTGCACTTTTCCTGGCGAATCGCATCATTCTCATTGTAGACCCTGTCGAGACAGACGAATTCGTGAAAGAGAAAAATAAGTCTGTCTTGTGATTATTCCTCCCCCCTTGTGGATATCCTTAGTTGATTATATAAAGAAATGCGGCTAGAATGGCAAACAAGAAATGAAGTAGAAGGACCATGAAAAACACTCAAAGATGCATGTCCATAATTGGGAACATCCGAGCCATCGCTTCAATCATCATGCAACAGAGGGCCTGCACGCCAACCGACCCTGCTGTCAGGAAAGAAAAAAAGGAAAAAAAAAAACCCCGTGGACAATGCTGAAATAACAAGAGTCCAACCGCCTACAATTCGCATTCCCTCGTGTCGTTTCATAGGAGAAGCTGGTGCCTCTCGGATCCTCCCGCTGTAAACTTTGATCCCCCAAAATCTGCACTTTGCAACAAATTTGCTCAAGCCAAGCCGCCCCAGAGTAAGCAAATTGCCCTTGCACATTGTAGTAATAAAATGTGACGAAGTCTTTTGTCACACACATGTGAATGGGCAAACGTCGGTCCTCGAGTGCGGCTTCGAGAAGATAAAACCAGCACCACTCGACTAATTGATCAAGGATGACTAATATGCCGTTCAAAGGTAAATGACGTTCTACTGATCAATCGACAAGCCTCCTGGGCGTTTCCGGCCTTTGACAACCTTCAGAACAGAATTGGCACATCTGTATTGCCTGGCGACCCCTGATTGAAGAATTCAGAATTACTGGACCTTTTCGCTCAGTTTTTTCTTCTCGCTAATCGTGATGTTGACGGTGACATTTTTGCGACGCGGACGCATGACGGCGTCCTGACTACTCATGCGGCGGTCCAGAGCGCGCTCGAGTTTGGCCCCGAGAGCCAATTTGCTCATGTTGTCGGTCTTTTCGTCGCTAAGCATGACGCGTTGGGAAGAAAGAGCCTTGTTTTCCATCCGGTCGAGATTGAGAGCAATATTCCGGATCTCGGCTTGGGCCGAGTCATTAGTTCGGACAGTGGGAGTGAGGGATGGTGTCATGCTGTAGGTGCTGAAGCGCATGGTCTGCCGTCGAGACATGCTGTGTTAGTTGGAGATTTGAGAGGTCAAACACACACAAAGTAAAACGCTGTATAATATATTGGGGACGCGATGAAAGGTGTAGGATGGAAAGGGAGGGACTAGAACGTAGTGTAGTAAGATGGACGTTATAGCTTGCGATCAAGAGTACAAGGCAAGCCCCAGATAAGTATAATGACTTGCCAAGGTTCGGGATCGCACGGGCTTGGTAGAAGACGGGAATGCCAGGGTACGCACGAACCGTAATGCGGCGTAGAGCCTCTTTCGGATTGGCGAAAGACTGCACGCCTATGTTGCGACCCAGCCGAAAGAAAATGGAGAAATGAGTGCAAGAGGGAGGCCGAGACACGCAGAGTGAAAGGGGACCACGAGTCAAGACAATGACGAGGCATGTGCGAAGTAAAAACAATCAAAAAGAAAATAGACGGCAAGAGAAGGAAAGCAGGCACGCAGCCTGCAGGCACGCAGGCACGGCAACATACCGACGGAGCCATGATGGGGCGCGACGACTCGAGCGAAGTGGGCATTGTGACTCGTGAGTGACAAGACCGGATAGGATGGATTCGGGAAACGGGGGGAGAGAGACTGGGCGTTACTCTTTTTGCGTGTGGAGTCTGGACCCTGTTCTTGGAACCAAGCCAGCCAGGCTCTACCAAGGTTGTCGTAGTGTCGTAAGCTGAAAATTATCGTCGGGGCTGTTGCAACATGAGGACTAGCGGACGCAGCCCCAGGACAGATCGAGCCCAAGTCTCAAGAGTCGCTCTGCAACTTGCGAAAGTGAGGATGTGACCGATGCCAGTTGGCGCGGATGGGTTGAAAGATTGAAATCGAGAGCTGCAAAATCACAAGATGTGGCAGAAGCGATTGGAACGTGGAGGCTGCTGAAGTATTAATAGAGCAGAGGACGAAATGTCGAGGTTTGAATCGGGTTGCAACGTCGCAAGTTGGGGTAATATGATCAGGGGCGCGGCAAAGCGTGTCAGGGTGCACCGGTTTGGGTGTTTAATGCAGGAGTGACCAGGGAACAGGACGTGGCAGGAACGATCCAAGATCAAGACGCAGGACTCCTTCCTGTACTTGGGAGGCGAAGCAGGAGAGTAACTGGAAGGAAGCGCGGCGTTGGTGAATGAGCCGTTGGGAAGGAACGTTGAACAGTCGATGGCGATGGCTGGCGATGGAAGAACGGCCCTCGGCCAACGGTGCCATCAGCTGCGCGCAATGATGAGCCACGAGAGTACGGTCGTCGGTAGTCATACATACATGGTGCGCAGGCAGCAGGAGGCAGCAGGGGGGGGGGCCCTTGCAGCCAGGTGGCCAGGTGCCTGGCATGGATGTGGATATACCCGGCCAGGCCCGGCTGTGGCCGCCATGGACCAGATCCCCACCAACAATGTGGTGATTGCGACATGACATGAGAGCCGCCCCGCAGAAGCAAAGTCAAAGGCAAAAGCAAAGGCAAAAGCAAAAGCAAAAGCAAAAGCAGAAAAAAAAAAGAACGGACGGAAAATGTCGAGGGGTGATTCCGTATGTAGGTAAATATCACGAAGAAAGACTTGTAAAAAAACCAATGACTCTATTGATGTCAGCCACTTGCCACCAGTTGATGGCCAGATGTACGGTACGCGTGGCGCTCACGTGCAAGCCTTCAGTTTTATTCTCTGGCTAACTGTCTCCAACCAATGAAGCCAGCAGGCCTTCTGCCCTCACTCTGCACTCTGCCCTTGATACCAATTTTGTTGGTCGAACGCAACTGTGTGACTCGAACTACTACATGGCGTTGATATCTACTTGTCTTCTGGACGTGAGATATTAGTTAGCCCATCAACTTGCCATCTCAAAAGCTGCATCATGAAACCACCCCCCTCGAGAGGTAGTCCACCTACCTACGACAGTGCACTCGTCACAACATCCGTGATCGCAAGTACAGTCTGCTTCCTCCTTTTCACTGTCGTCATCGCTGCCGAGTTTCCGCCGGAGCCTTATAACTGTCTGGGTACACCATCCCAACTGATTTGGGCCACGATGGCATTTGCAGCACACCCAGTTTCCACCCTTTGATTTGAACTTGCACTCTGCTAGTGGGCAACTCGACTTGAGTTCTCTAACATAGGGTCCGAATGTTATGTTTCCGCAGTGCGTCGACTCTCCTGTCGTCGTGTCAAATAATGAAGATCTGCAGTAGTTCCAAAGGATAGAGGTATGTCCACATGGGTGGCTTCGAGGATGCCCAATGCACATGGCGGGAACAGCTATCATCAGCGGCTGGCTAATGGGTAGCAGTAATGGCGTCAAGGAATTCCTCCGCACTCAACGTGGTTGACTTTTGGTATTATGTCGACATCATGCGGAGAAGCTGGCCCATCCCAAATGGTGCCTTTTATATCGTCGCGACACGAAAATCGTCGACTCACTCAAACTCGACGGGTCAAAGAAGCGAACTGACATTCACAGAGACGGGAAGGCTTGACTCGGACAAGTCTCGTCTAATAGTCAATCCAAGCCGGCTTCTCACCTGGCCCCTGTCCACGCAGAATAGGCCCACCCGAATTGAAAGTTGCTGATGAGCATTCGGTCTTAGGTTGCAGTTCATTCAAGTACCTACACAACTCCGTCATCTCGCGCAACGCCTGGTGTAATCTGGAACCCTCACTGATCCAGAGTGCTAAGCGATCTTGCGCTTGTGACGAGTATGCAAGAACCCGTTAGCGAAGACCATGAATATTCCATGCCAGTGATAGCGCCACTAAATATACCCCAGGAACTTGGGGACAACCTCCAGCAATGTTTCGGAAGTTGTTGACAGGGGTCTGCTTGAACTTGCTGGATATTGCCAAGGGAATCGCATAATGTTAGGCAACACGACGCTGTCCTTGCACCAACAAGCATGGATAGAAATCCTCTGTAATCCTGGGGCATCCCCTGGAAATAGAGCATCCCGGCGTTCTGGATCGAACCCCTCGGGATCTTTTCATTCTTAGCTTCTGAAATTGACGACCTCCAAACTGTTGTTCGCGCGTGCAGCTTCTCGTGATCAACCCTTCGCAACACACAATGGGAAAGGGCCCAATGACATCTTTATTCTACATATATCTGGAGTTGGAGACCTGGAGCAGCCGATTTCGTGTGCTGAGGAACAGGATATGGTTCAATACTCCATCGACGTAACACAATGCCGCTCCCACTCGCATCATCTGCACGCCGCAGACCCAGGAACCAGTCTCTCGGTATCCCGATACATGTTATGACGAGATCTGGTGCGATGATAGTGTCTCAGGCGGAAGTAACCATGATCGGCGTGTGAGCTATTTGCAGACCCGAGAATATTCGAGGAAATCATCCCCTTTAGTATCCCCGGAATCATACCTCTGCCTAACGTCGTAAACAAGCCTGCGGATCTACTTTCGCTGCACCATCCACAGCGCTCTGGAATAGTTGCTGGAAAAAAGGCCCTCGAGGCATTTGACTTCGTACTTGGTGTACCCCGGAATTGAAATTCCGAGAGCGACTCAGTTCAGCAGGAAGTCCGAAGCCTGTCAGAAGGAAAAAGGGCCTTTAGAAAGAATGACTGAACCTCGAATCTCGGCAAACCTCACCCATGGGAATGCTCATTCTCCATATTTGGCGACAACCATGTTTCGTAGTGTTTGTCGCCATGATAATGTGTATCACCACCGCAAGCACATTGCCCATAGTCACGGTCCATACGACTCGACTGACTACGCAAACCGCTGTTCAAATATTACAAATAGCCACATGATTAAAGGAACCAAGACAGAAGTGGCGGCTTAAACGATGTTATGAACGTGTGGGGAGCGCCACCCGTCTCGGCTACAAGCACGTTCTATTGGCAACAAAAAGGTGGGCTTCTCTTTGGAGAAAAAAAAAAGGGGAAAAAGGGCAAAAAAGGCAAAAAAGGGGGGGAAAAAGACAGAAGTGCCGTGGCTAAAAAGTATTGCCATGAGTATCAGTCAGCGTTTGGTATCATCCATCGTTTTTGGAAAGCGCCGGTGAATGTGAAAACAAGCGATTACAATCGAATGTGGCTGGTAGAACGAGTGCTTCAACCTGCAAGGCGTCAAATTAGCAATGGTGCCTATTACAGCCCTTTGAAGAACTGATTTCGCGTGTGATTCCCTCGAGAGAAGAGGCGTTGTCTACCAGCTAGCTACGTGAAATGCACAACTGATTGTGTACACGGCAAGTGAACAGCAACGACAAACAACAACAGCCAACGACGACTCCTCATGGACAAGATCCATCTGATGCAGTTCAGCCATACCCAAGGAGAGAAATCTAGAGATACCAAAACAACCCGGACGTCGAGAAAGCACGATCAAGATTTGCCACGAGGCCCAAGTTCATCCTGTGCGACGACCAATCCCAACGAGTCCGGCCTACATTACCGACAAAACGTCACGATGGCAGAGCAAGAGCGGTATCTAGACTTGCCAAGGTGCTGTTCGTGCAGGTCAGGTACCTAACTTATCCCCATCTATTCCATACCTGCAATATACCCGTACACCGTTTCGATCCTCCAAACGACAAAATCTCCTGTGCTGCAGAGCGGCGAAGCAACAAGACCACCTGCTAGCAAGCATGTTGGAAGCTCACATCCCGCAGGGGCCCAGATGAAATTACACTCCTACAGACAAATGTTCATCCGCGTGGGATTGAGAAGCAGCGTCCGGACAGTGAAGAAAAGTACAGAAACGCATTAGTCCTCGAAGCACCTGGCCCCTTTCGAGATACTATCTTCGGATCGTAGACTCTTGGTCGAGCGGTCTTGTTCCCGCAGCAGCTTTGAAAAAAAAAAAGGGGACCTATGCGAGGCCGTGTCAGCACGGAAAAGAAGAATGAGAACAAGCACACGGTGATTTCGGCAGATTGTTGCACGAGTGGCGTGGCGTGTCTCGGCGGGATACGAGATGACGTGAGGGTTTTCCCGTCCCATTCTGGATTTTGCAGACAGAACTTTCGCGACATGGAGCAATCACTGCATGATCGAAGTTTTTGGCGCGGATCGGGGATGATGAGAAATAGACCACCTTCAACAACGATCTGTCCTTTTTTTTTTCGGAGACATGTGTCGAAACCTAGATAGACAAAGGACGGCCGTCACACAGCATGCAGAATGAAAAATGATAGGCTGTACGTCAAACGTTATTGCGGCGCTGACATAGTCTGACGCCGTGGGTCGATAAGCTTCTTTTGTAGATATCGCGAAATGCATCTGCGTGATGCTGGGCAGATCGCCTCGCCGCCTTTGATACAACCCATTTACCGCAGCTGCACCGTCTCATTCCGGCGTTCTTGGATTGAATTACGCAGAGAAGTGCACAAAAAATAACATCTTGCGCTTGAGATGACAAGCGAGGCTGGTTCTCAGCGTGCAAATGCATCCAACATCCCGCTTGCTGAACAGCTTGAACCAATTTATATACACAAATGCCGCTCCCCCGACCGGGTCGAGTATCCTTAACGCCTGGATATATCATATGAGATAATTTTTTTTTCCCCGGAAAGACGCAAGTAGTTTAAAATCTGCCACACGTTAGCCGCTGTCGTCGAAACGGACCTCTTGTAGCAGAGAGACGACCTTACCTTATTTCATACGAGCCTGCCCGTGTCATATACCGCACCCACTTCACACTGGAGTAGTTGTTCTTCTCAAACACCTTCAGATAGCGAACCAACAGCCCTGAGCTGGTGAACATGAGCAAACTAAAGTTCATGCTCAGGGGGGGACGGCTCCACGCTCGCTGATTGGTCATGCTCGTGAGGAGAGCCTCAGCGCTGAGAACATATTCGCTCTGGCCAGTGAATCTACCAATTTTCCAGACGATGCAGTTCTCGCTAGGCTCATACTTTGCTTTGCCTTGTGTGACGCGCTCGATGATCTTGGCCGTGTTCAGGGGCGTCGGGATGCGCACTACGACATTTGTGGCGAAAAGTTTGGGGCCGAAATTCGCTTTGACTCCGATGCTGTACTCGACCTTGGTGCGCCCTACTTCGGTGACAATGGCGTGGACCTTGAACGGTAGATTGACGTTTTCAGTGGCCCGATACCGCATGAGTTCGAACTCACCATCGGGCGGCACAAAGCTGATGATTCTGTCAGTGTCGAACTTGCCCAGCTTGACACACTGATGGAATTGACAATCTTCCAGCGAGACACTCCCAGCTGCTGCCTTGGTCGCCTTTGTGCCCATTCTGTTGCCACTGGGGAGGGTGAGAAGAGCATCGTTATCCAGTAGTAGTCTGTCGTTCAGTCCGAATTTGCATTCTGGCGTTCCGGACAAGTAAGCTCGCATGACGATATGGCCGTTGACATCGGCTCGTAGGACAGCACCCGTGGCAGACATGAGCAAGTTGACATCCTCGATGACGTCCACGAAAGCCTCGTTCTTCCTGTATCGAACGTCTGCCTTTCTCCATGACAGAGCCCCGGTAGCTTGCATGGTGATCTTGGAAGTATCTTCGGGCCGGGTTTCCGACTTGACTCCCTCGGTGGTAATGTACATTTTCAAGGTGTCCGTTTCGGTATTCTGCGGATATCCAAAGTCGATGATTTCTGCTCATCGGCGGTCAGCGATGCCTGCTCGTGGGGGAAAAACCAGACGCAGCAACATGTTTCGCATACCATCGAGTAATTCGTATACCAGTACAAAATTGTTCTTGACAGCCTCTTCATCAAACTTGCCGAAATACCCCTTGCCCAGCTGGATCAAGCGGTACAAGAACTCGAAGACGAGGGCAGCATTGGCATTGCTCTTGGTGATTGCCACCAAGTAGATGTTTTCGTGTTTGACGTGACTGAAGGTAGTGCTGCCAAGCGTCAAGATGGGCGATCGGACTTGTGCATTCGAAATGACTTGGATGCGAAAGACGTCGGCGAGGCGGGGCCGGCAGTCGTTGCGAAAGGCGCGGAAGATGAGATTCTCGCCCTTTTGGTTGAAGATGAGAACTCCAGATATCATGCTGGGCGAGCGGGCACAAGCTTGAGCTCACAAGGCTCACGCAGATGGAATTCTTTCTGGACTTGCCGGTCGGTCATAATAGAGTCGAGGGTCGCCGTCTACCAGTCCCGCTTGAAGGATGGCCTAGGAAAGGCGGCTGACATGGATAAATGACGCTTTCTGCCGCGAAGCTCCGAGGCGGTGAGTGCGGTTGTGCGTGGGGGTTGCAGTAAATCTCGGCTCTAATAGGTTGAATCCTCCGGACCCTCGGGTTCTACGCTGCCGTCACTGATTTGCTTCTGGTGCTCCGCTTCTGTTAGCATTTGTTAGCGGTTTCCCGGGCTATTTGTTATCAGGGAAAGCGGAGCTTTGCCTGAGATTTGCGTAATAGCAAGGCGAAGGCAAGAGGGTAAAGCAAAGCTTCCTGCTTTCCCTTTATTAAAATAAGGTTATCCTATAGAGATATCTTTTCTAATTAGTTAGACATAAAATACTCTTTAGTAACTAGTTAAGAAATTTTTTTCTACCTCTCCTAACTACCTAATGCTTTTTATAGGGGGGGGGAGAAAAAAAAGGCTTACTATAAGTAATAGCTTACTATAGGTAGCCCCTAGTAAGGCCCCTAGAGGGCCCCTAGAGGGAATATAAAATATTATACCTTTAAAGATAAATAAATTTAATAATATAAAGTATTAGTAATTAATTCATAATTATAGATATATAGTAATAATAGTAGTGTTATAGTTGAATTATAGTTATAAAAGACTTAAACTTATAATATTATAATATCTTATAAAGACTTATAGTATATTACTTACTTTATAATTATAAAAAAAAAACCATAGATATAATTTAAATATATAACCTTTTAATTTAGTTGTTTTTTACTATTATAATATTATAAAGTAAAGTGTTACTATATTATATAAATATAATTTATAGCATGCCCCTATACTTAATTTTAACACTAAAATTAACACTAAAAAAGTATTACCCTTACTAGGTAACTCTATATAGTAGTAGGTTAGGACTAAACACTTCTTAAAAGAAACTACCTTAGGTACCTATCTAATAACCTAGAGTTAGTGCCCATAGCGAATTATTAGGAGTTAAAGTATTGTATTACCTAGAGCATGTAATGTAATGTAATGTAATGTAATATAATATTTGGGGTTTGGATGTAATGTGTAATGTAATGTTAGGAGGAAAAGAAAGTGGGGTATATTAATATCTTATAATATACTTTAGATTTTTCTCTATTAGATTAATATAAGTGTTTTTATAATAGGTATTTTATTAAATTTACTATTAAATATCTTAATTTCCTATCTTTTAGACTATTAGTTATATCTTCTAGTATAGGGTATATATAGTAAGTTTATAAGGTTAATTAGATTCTTTAAATTTTTTTTATATATTATAAGATATTATATTAACTATATATCTATTTTCTTATAATTATATTTCTATTATTTTAAATAAGACTTTTTATTACTAAAAAATACCCTATATATCCCTTTTTAAATAATATAAAATAATATATTATAAATCTAAATAATTATATTAAGAAACTATAATTAAACTTTTATATACCTTAAATTTAATATTAATATTATAACTTTTATTTAGAATAATAGTTATTTTTTTAGATTTAATATATATTCTTTTTAAATATCTTAAATTCTTTTCTTTTCTTTTATAAAATCTAAAGTTAAAAAAGAGTGATTTAGGAATAAAAAGTTAAATAAAAATAGTATAAATAAATAAATAAGTAAATAATATTATTTATATTATTTAAATGAAAGGCTTTACTTATTATAAAAGCTTTTAAGTATAATATAAGTAATATAAAACTATATATTAGTTTTTAAAATAATATTTTAATAAAAAAAAATCGTAGTTTATTTATTTATTAAGTAATCTAAGGAATTTAAAGTATAATTAGCTTATAATACTTATATAATACCTAATTTATCTCTATTTAATACTTTAATATATAAGAAATAAGTTTTATAAAATAAAATAATTAATTTTATAGTAAAATTTCCTAAAAAAAGAGTAGAAAAAGAGTATAAAAAGCTAAATTTACTAGATTTAAAATAATACGGTTATTATTTAGAATTAATATAAGCTATATCAAAAAGTGGGTCTTTTATGGGTCCTTGCTTGTCTGATTGGATGATTAGGGTTAGTTGTGGGTCCTTCCTAGTCTGATTGGATAGTTAGTATATTACGTCATTTGTAACCCACTTACGAAAAATTTTCAAAAGAGGGGTTTTCCTTCACCTTCTCTTTTCTTTCTTTCTTTTCTCTTTCTTTTTACTTTAGTAAATCCAAAAAAAAACTACAAAAACCCTTACATAGCTTTACTACTTATTATGCTTACTTTTATTTTTTTAGTCTTTTTGCTTTATAAATAACTTATAAAAACACATAAAAAAGAAAAAAATTAGAAAAATTAGAAAAATCAGAAAAATCAAAAAAATCAAGGAAAATCGGAAAAAGGTCGGAAAAAATCGGAAAAATTCAACCTTTCAAATTCGAACTCTAAGAAAAATCAAAAAAATCAGCAAAAAATCAGGAAAATCAGAAAATCAGAAAAAAAACCTACTTCAATATGGATTCCTCTTTTTACCCCTCAGATAATGATTCTGATGCTAGTATGCCTAGCCCTTCTAGGCCTAGCCCTTCTAGGCCTAGCCCTTCTAGGCCTAGCTTACCTTCTAGGCCTAGCCAAGCTAGCCTAGCTTCAAAGCCTTCTTAAGCAAGTCTTCAAGGGTTATATGAGAAAACCCTTGAAAATCAACAAGATTACGAGTTTTCTTCAAAAGTGTTATGGACTAGCCCCTAGGCGGCTGCAATAGGGCGTCGATATGGTATTAAGAGACTTAGGGAAGAGAAGGGAAAGGAGAAGAGGCTATCCCTAGTAATGCCCCTTATACCCCCTTAGCTCCTTATGTAAGCCTCCCTTTCCTTACCTTACTTATTCTTACTTACCCCTACCCTTCCTACTATATAGAAAATACTTAGGTAAAGCCTAAGCCCTTATATATACCCTTACTTAGTCTTATTAAGCCTACCTCTTTATTATAGCATGCCTTATTATACTATTAGTAAATAAGGTAAATTACTCTTACCTTTACTACTACCTTTCTGTGAATTATCTAGTAAGCATTTAATTATATTTAATCCTATTCCCTCCTTATTACTATTAGGTGTGTGATACCTGTGTCCTGCTAGCTTATTATGCTATTATTATACGCGTGACCCGTTTACCTTACTAACCTATTATTATTATAATATCTAGCCCCTACCCCTACTAGTTTATAATTTATCTAATAAGGGTATATAACATATTTACCTTACTAACCTATTATTTTATTATAGTCTCTAACCTTACTCTTACTAGTTTATTAATTACTTAATATAAGTACTAAACTATATATAAATATCCTACTTAGTTCCTTATTATATCTTACCTTCCCTTATATAACACTATTTATTTATTATTATAGTTCTATTATACCTTCCCCTTTTTCTATTAGTCCTTACTTCTTAAATAATTACTCCCTTATTAGATATACTTTATAATCTATCTAACCCTTCTTTATCTCTAGCTACTCCTATAACACCCTTATCCTATTCTATTAGTAAGTTCCTTATAGAAAGTAACTCTAATAATAAATAATACACTACCCCTTAATCTATCTAGCGCCCTTATAGGCTATATATAAAATAGGCCCTTACTACTAGTGTACTAAAATGCTACTTACCTAAGTCTAGGGAATCCTATTCTTTATATTAGAGGTAATATCTTACCTATGTTTAGTATACTAGGCTTTTGTTTACTAACCTATATCTCTATTATATATTAAAGGATATTAAGGTAGAGATTACTATAGGTATATATATTATTAAACCTAGAGTCCTAAAGACTAAGGAAATAAAAAAGAAAATACTTATTTTATCTTAAAGGTATTACTACCTTATTAATTAGTAAAACTCTCTCCTTACCTAGGCTTAGTTTAACCTAGCTTTTATTTAGTTAGCCCTTAGGGTATCCCTAGCTATAAATACTACTATAATAAATATAACTAGTCTTAAAATTACCCCTTTTATTAGCGCTAGCCCTTTAGGTAGTTATAGTATAGCTTAATCTATATAATAAGTTATAGGTATTTTATTCTAATAAAACTAATAAGTTATAGGTAGGCTAAGCATAATATATGTAAAGATATATAATTAATTTACTACGCTTCTCTAAGCTTTATTACCTTATTGCTAAGATAAGATCTATTAATATTCTTAGATTACTAGGTTAAGTAATAAATCTCCTTTACGTTACTGCTAGTATTATTCGTGCTATCCTTCTATATTAGGTTTAACTTATAATTATATTCCTAGGTTATTAGGAGCTAGCTATCCTCTAGCTAGAAATAATATACCTTCTTCTCCTAGCTATTCTCCTCCTACATACTATTCTCTTACTAAGTCTCCTATTATACCCCCTCCTACTTATACTCCTTATACTAACCTTACTTATACTATCCTAGTTCTAGGTTATACCTAATATAAACTAGATAGATAACTTATTATACTATACTTATTACCTAGTAAAGAAAGTACTATAGCTATAGTAGTAGTAGTATAACTTTAGCTAGAGGTAACGCCCTCCTATCTATTTTCTCCTAGTAATTAGGGTAATAACTTACTAGATAAGTATTCTTATTAAGTAGTAGTAAAATATAGTAAGTAAGTGTCTAGGATACTTATAGGAGTCTTTATAGCTATATAAGTTTTCTAAAATTAATTTAGTCTATTATTAGTTTATATATTACCTTATTTTACCTTAAATTCGTTAAGTGCTTGTGTTTTCTCTATGCTTTCTAGTAGCTTCTATATTAGTTAGGAGTATCCTACTTACTTAACTAAGATATTCTATTATCTTCCTTATTCCTATATATTCTAAGCCGCTAGAATTCACTTAACCTAATATTCCTCTATAAGCTTATTATTACCCTCCGCTAGGACCTATTTAGGACCTAGGTATAAGTCTTATAGCTATTAGCTTAGGAGTAAGTCTTTTACTATATATTTAATAAGGTTTATATAAAAAACCGGATAGATACCCCTTAGTATATTAAGTTAGACTATAAGAGGGAATAGCACTTTTATAACTATATACTTTATAGCTACCTAGTTAAGTTTCCTTAAGGGGTGGTTTATCTTTATATTCCTAAGTAATAGCTATACCTTATCCCTAACCTAAAAACATTTTACTAGGTGTCTTAATACTAATATTATATCTTATTACTATTACTATATATAAGCTATTATAGCCTAAGCTAAATAAGTACCCTCTTAGAGATAGCTAAGGAAATAAATAGCTCTCCCCTTTAGTGTAGTTATAGATATAAGTATATCTAGTTAGGTTTAAATTAGTTTAAGATTATATCCATAAAGTAATCTATTTAGGCTTACTCTAGTAGCTAATAAGGTCCTATTATTAATCACTAGTTAATAAGTAGTAAGGTATTCTAGCTAGTTATACTATAAGAAGGAAACGGTAACGCATAGAATTACCTATACCTCCTAGTTTACCTATTCTATACTGCTATTAGTCTAAGAATAGTGTAATATAAAGAGTAATTAATCTATCCTTACTAGGGAATATAATATTATCTAAAATTATCCTAACTAGTCTAAGCCTTAGTCTATAATAATAAACTAAGGGAATTCTCTAAACCTTTACTAAACTATCTTAAAGCATTCTATATAATCCTTAGCTTTTATAGAGGTTATAGCCTTAAGCTATATAAACTTTAATAGCCTATCTATAATAACCATAAGGTATTAAGGTTACTTAGGTAATAAAGCTAGTAAGTTTATTATAAAGTTAATAGAGATTTATAACTAAAACTAATTAAGGATTAGTAAAGGCTTTAGTAAGCCCTAGCGTTACTAATAGCTCTTATAGCTACTAATATAGTGGTAGTTATAAATAAATCTCACTATATCCTATAATATTCTATTCTAATAAAACTAGTGTTATAGAATTTAAAACGTGGTGTTATAGCTAGGGTAACCTATAACTAGCAAGTTATAACTCTATTAGATAAGAGTTATTATAAGGGGTTCCTAGGCTAGGACCTATATACGCCCCTAGAACTATAGCGCGCTATAGGCGCTTATAGAATAATCTATAACCTATTCTCTTATTATTACTTCTAGGGGAAACTTCCTAGTACCCTCCTAAATAGCTTTTAGTTATATACTATATATAAGGTCTAACATAATAGCCTAGTCCTAGAGGTCCTAAAGGTACTTACTAGCAAAGAGGGCCTTCCCTACTAGAGGTAAGGATAATTAGTGTGTGTATAAGGCTATAATAGGTTTATCTAGGTCTATTTCTAGTGATAGGGATAGTTATGTAATTATAATTAGCTATAGAACCTATCCCTATCTTAAGGACTCCCTATATTAGTCCTATTCCCTCCTAGATAGGGCGTCTAGGCATTATGCCTACGTGCTAGGTTTATAATGCAAATAGAAATTAAATAGCGCAAGCATATCTGCTTATTAAGCTTACTATTCTAATATTAGTCTTAGTGTTATAAAGTACTCTAGGTTCTTATAGTCTATATAAATTATAAATAGGCAGGAGACGCCTTATAACTCTACTAACCATGCCTTTAAGCATAAAATAATAGCTAGTAGCTCCTTATTATAAATTATATAATTCTTCTATAATGCTATAAGACTAGTAGAGTAGTAGGCTACTAGGTATAATACGCTATCTAGTCCTAATTATAAGAGGCAACCACTAAGGGCTATTCCTAAGCAGTTAGCCTCTACTACCGTAAGGCAGTCTAGATCCTATTATACTAGGATAGGATATATAATAAAAGTATTCTTTAGCCTCTTAAAAGCCTTATCCTCCTCTAGTCCCTAGTAAAATAAAGTATTTCTCTTAGTAAGATAAATAAGGGGGGCTACTAACTTAGAGAAGTTACTAATAAAGTTATAATAGAAGTTTATAAACCTTAAGAAGCTTTAGACCCCTTATAGCTTTATAGGTACTACCTATTCCCTTATAGCCACTACCTTTATAGGATTAGGATAAATTAAGCGTTCCGCTATAATAATATATCCTAGGTATTAGACCTCTTTAATAGTAAACATAGACTTATTAATATTAAGGTATAGTCCTATAGAACATAAGCATCCTAATATTAATTATACCTTTACTATATAGTCCTTCCTTAATCCCCTAGAGTAAACTAGAATATTATTAAGGTAAGCCATTATAAAGTCCCCTAACGCATCCCCTAAGGATTTATTAATATACTATTAGAAGGTTACTAGTACACCTGCTAGGCTAAATAGATAAACTAACTATTTAAATAGTTTAAACCTAGTATAAAAGGTAGTAAGGTGCTCCTTACCCTTAGCTATCCATAGTTTATAAAATACTATATAAATATCTACCTTTATAAACTAATGCGCCTAGGAGAGAGAGCATAGTATCTCCTTAATTAATAGGAGTGGATATTAATCCTATGCTATAATCTTATTAAGTACGTAATAGTCTACGTAAAACCGCTATCCCTTATTCGCTTTCTTCACAAGAAGGATAAGGGCTATAGCTAATAAGGAGCTAGTACAAATCTAGCCCTTATCTATTAAATCTATTATCTAGTAATAAACCTCTAATAACTAATCCCTTAGCATGTTATATAGTGGACCTTATAGGAGTGTTAGTTTAGATCTATCTGGATTCCTATGTAAACATATATAATAATTAAGGGAACCCCTATATAGGGGTAGGCTATTAGCTTTAGCCTTATTAAAAAGATTTGTAAAGTCTACTAATTCCCTTAGTAATATAGCTATATTAAAGCTATTTAGTTTTATTTTAGGCACTATAATCTACAGCACTATTATTATTTCTTTAAGGCTTATAGCTATAAACCTTATTATAGTATCCCTTATCTTTTATGCCTATCGCGCCTTAGCCGCATATAAGGAACCAATAATCCCCTATACTAGGGCTTCCCCCCTACGCTTAGTAGCTTCTAAAACATAAAGGCCCTCCGCTACACTAATTACTAGTTACTATTTTGCTATATAAATTATAATATTATAATGCTCTAGCTATAGTATACTAAAGATAACATCCTAGGTAAGACCTAGGATAATATATAAGTACACTAATAACTCCTACCTATTAATATTAATACTAGCTTATACTATATAAGTAATAGAGGAGAACTCCTCTCTTTATTACCTCCCTTTTCTCTCTGTTTCCACTATAGTATATACTTGCCTTTATTTTAGCAGTTATATAAGCTCTAGGCTAAGCTATCTTACTACTAATTTACTAATAGCACCATAGTAATTATAGCTATAATTAATCTAGATATTAATATAAAAATATATATTAAAGAGTACTAGGATTAAGAAAGGTAGTTAGTCTATATATTAATCTATATCTCTATCTATATCTATAAACTAGCTATACTTATCTAAATCTATAGCTACTAGCTAGCCCCTCTGCCCCTATATAAGACTTTACTTAAGGGCTACTTATTTTCTAAGGAGTTTATAGTAACCTCCTTATTTACGCTTTCTACGTCTACCCTATATAAGTTAATCTAGACCTTAGGTTAGTAAGGTAGGAGGAAGGTGTATTCCTAGATATAATAGTCCTTAGATTTATAATATAAGTAACACCCCTCTTAGTAGCATTTAGTTAGTTTTACCTAAGTTACTTACTTAGCCCTTAGCTAATTTATATTTCTCTTTAGACCCTTATCCTTCTTATCTAGCTTATTTTACTTACCTTATTAAGTCATTATAGCACGCACTTTTATTATAGGTGTATTACTATTATGGTCTGTTTATTAGGGGGCGGGTTAGCCTAGCTAAGGTTTGTATTAGTTCTGAAACTTCTTCTCTAAGGCATAAGATTTAATATTAACTATAATACTATAGTACTAAGTAACTATAATATAGTATTCTATTTAGCTTATCCCCTTACTAATAGATATTTCTCTTATATGCTTATTAAGTGTGTGTTAAAGCTTAGCTAGCTTAACATCCTTAGTCTAATAAGTCCCCCCTACTAGGGAGAGTTTTTATTTAAAATAAATAAAAAACATAGTAAATAGCTCCCCTACCCCTTATTCTATCTAGTTAAGTTCTATAAGGGCTATCTCCTATTTATAGGGATTTATATAAAGTATTTCTAAGTAGGTTAGGAAAGCTATAGGGTTATAGTTATTTATATAGCCTATCTTAAAGAATAATATAATCTAAGCCTAAACCTTAAGTAATAGGTTCTAGTAAATAAACACCTATTAGTCCTTATTAGACCTAATAAAGTCCTTATTCACCTCTAACTTATATTCTATTAGGAACTTCTAGGTAGTAAATATAGCCTTATTACTATTATATAGGTTACCTATAGGAATTAGTTTTTGGCGGATTTGTAATATAAGGGATAGTAAGGCTAGCCCCTAAAGTAAAATATAATCTAGATTAATTCTAGTAAGGTCTATTAGGGCGTTTAGTAGGAAGTTTTATTATACTACTAATTCTAGGTTTGCATGTATATGTTATTATAGGCTCTTAATTACCCTTGCCTACTATGCTAGCATTAGTTAAAGTGTCTTAAACTAGGTATTCTAGGCTTCTAGTAGTACCGCGGCTTTAGATAGGGGGGTGTAAGTCCCCTAGCTAGGTTAGTTATAAGGATAAAGCATGTCTATTAGGTCTATTATTATTTGCTTTATTTCTTTTAGTAGCCTTCTTTTTAGACTAAAGGAAGTCTCTTAATTATTATAAACTAGCCCCTAGGTAGCTATAATAAGGCGTTAATATAGTATTAAGAGACTTAGGGAAGAGAAGGGAAAGGAGAAGAGACTATCCCTAGTAATGCCCCTTATACCCCCTTAGCTCCTTATGTAAGCCCCCCTTTCCTTACCTTACCTATTCCTGCTTGCCCCTACCCTTCCTGCTACACGGAAAATGCTTAGGCAAAGCCCAAGCCCTTACAAAAAGCATATATTTTTACCCATAATTTATTTAATTATCAGTTATCTGATATTAAATATAATAAAGAAAGGGAAATTATATGCTTTTGTACGCAATCTAATTGCACTTTTACTTTTAGAAGTAAAGCAAGAAGATTCCAAGCTTCTAATGGTGTTTATCACTATTAAATTAAGCATCCGGAGATTGCTACTTCTAAATCTAAAGAAAAACAACCTGAAAAGATTACTAGTAAGTCTTTTATTCTATTCTATTCTATTTTATTCTATTTTTTATATACTAATATTATTTTTAGTACCTAAGATTCCAGTAGTATTAACCCCTACAAATTAATCTTCTTTAACCTCTTTTTTTTCAACAAAAAGACCTCGAAATCACACTATTTCAGAGGAATTTTCATCTGAAGAAGCAGTTATTCTAGTTATTAAATTTATACTAGAAAATAACCTTTCTTTTGCTACAATTAATAGCAAATCTTTTAAAAATTTGCTTAATTATTATTCTAGGTAAGTTATTTCCTTTTATTAATCTCTTATAATAATTAGTTATTTAAGCTAATTTATGTATATAGGAATAATAATTTAGCTTCTTTGCTTAGCTACCAAACAATAACACATAGGATAAATACTATGTATTATTCATCTAAGCAAAAAATCCTTCAACAAATCCAATATCAAATTAAACATCAAGGTTTAATTTCAGTTTAACTAGATATATGGACTTCGTTTAATTCAAAGTCTTATCTAGGGGTTATTATAAGCTAGCTTAATCCGAATTTTAAGCTTGAGTATAAGCTAATTAGTAAGTCTTTTAATTATTCTTATTATTCTTATTATTTACTAACTATTTACTTATAGGATTTAAATATCTATTAAATTCACATACTAGAGCTTATATTCACTAATGCTTTAATAATCTTATTAAGGATTATTACTTAGAGCCCAAGGATATCCTTAGGTAAGTTATTTCTTTTAATAATAACTAATATTATTATATATTATATAATTCTAATTCTAATTATATACAGTTTTACTCGGGATAATGGTTCTAATAATAATACTTTTATAACTTCTTATATTAATAAGAGTTATAATAATATTAGTATTGAACCATATAATATCCGATGTATAGCTCATGTTTTAAACATTATAGCTAAGGATATTATTACGAGTTTTATTAAATCTATATCTTCTAAGGAAAACTTAGAAAGCTTTAAGAATAGTGAATATCTTCACTATTCTACAAAAGAAACTTCACATATCCAAGGAAATCCTAATTTTCAACAATTTAAATCCTTAGCCAATGGTAAGTAATTATTTTACTATTTTTACTATTATAATACTAATATTAGTTATAGGTATCCTAGGAAAGGTTAAAAGGATTGCTATTCTTATTAAGAATAACCAAGCTTTATATAAAACTTGGTTAAAATGCCTTAGAAAAGCAAAAAAACAAGGCAACTTAGCTAAGAATTATAATATTATAAAAATCCCTTTAGGTAAGTCTTTATTTCTTTTTATATTATTCTTATAAGTTATAACTAATTTATAATATCTTTAGCTAACGAAACTAGGTGGAATTCGACCTATAAGATAATTAATACTTCTTTAGAGCTTAAAGAAGCTATTATTTTTCTTAATAGGGAAACTAATATTGCTGCCCTTAAGGATGCAATGCCTACAACACAAGAATGGGCTGATTTAGCTACCTTAAGCAGTATTTTAGAGGTTTTCTATGAGCCTACTATTATACTTCAAAGCCAGAAGTATAATACTTTAGGTCTAGTCCCACTTTTTATTATTAAGATATATGAATATCTTAATAATATTAAAGAGGACCAAAAGGCTTATAATAATCAGGTATGTATCTTTTTTACCTTTTCTAATTAAATTATACTAACCTATTTAACTAGAAACATGTTTATAATCCTTTTGGTAAGGTCTTTATAGCCTCTATAGATATTGGCTTAGAAAAGCTAGGTAATTATTTCCCACAAGACATAGGGAATAATTATCACTTTTATAAGCCTTATTTATATGCTATGTTATTAGACCCTAGGCTTAATCTTATTACTATAAAAGATAAGCTTAGATTACAACCAAAAACAATAAAAAGGCTACTAGATAACCTAGAAAAGGATTATGATCTGTAAGTATAATGTTTATTATTATTATTATTATTACTAACTTTACTACTAGGCTTCTTCCTACTTATAAGGAAAATCAGGCTAATTTAGGCCTAGGGCTAGGCTTAGAGAATTCAGAGAATTCAGAGAATTCAGAGGCAGAAAATACCTGATTTCAAGTAGAAATTGGGGGGCCTATTCAGCCTAGAACCTTTTCTAACCCTCGGCCTAAGCCTAAATCTTCTAACCTTTATAAAGGGTTATTCCTAAATAAGAGGGATAAATCTATTTAAAGAACTCGAAAGAATGAAATCCCTACTTTTACTAACTTAGACCCTAGAGAGGATAAGGTAAGTAAATATTTATTCCTATCCTATTATATTACTATACTAATATTATAATAAAGGAAGATATATTTAAATGGTGGGAAGATAACCAAAAATCTTTCCCTATTTTAAGTATACTTGCTAGAAGATATCTAGCTATTCCTGCCACTTCTAGTGCAATAGAAAGCACTTTTAATACTAGAGGTAATATTATTACTAAGCGCCGAACCTCCTTAAAGCATTATACTATTAAGCAACTAATTCTACTAAAGAATTAGGAAAAGGAGGAAAATATTGCTATTAAGCAATATTCGGAGCTATATAATTATGATAGCTCTTTATCTGAGGATTCAGATACTATATCTTCCTCTAAGGATAAAGAGAAATTAGATAAATCCCAGGATTTATCTAGTTTCTCTTCCTTAGAAGATATATATTCTAACTCAGATTAAGTAAGTCTATATAAGGGTTTTTTCCTAGTTTAGTCTAGTTTTCCCTTAATAGATATTTTTAACATTTATAAACGTTTCCCTTTATTTAATATTATTATTACTATTATTACTATTATTACTATTATTACTATTATTACTATTATTACTATTATTACTATTATTACTATTATTAGCTATTATTACTATTATTAGCTATTATAAGCTATTATTAGCTATTATAAGCTATTATAAGCTATTATAAAGTATTATAAAGTATTTTATAAACTATATATATCTTATAATAAAGGAATAAACCTTAATATTAAAAAATCAAAAATAATTACAAATAATTACAAATAATTACAAATAATTACAAATAATTACAAATAATTACAAATAATTACAAATAATTACAAATAATTACAAATAATTACAAATAATTACAAATAATTACAAATAATTACAAATAATTACATGTAATGTAATGTAATGTAATGTAATGTGATGTAAGGGGGGTGTAATGTAATGTAATGTAATGTGTAATGTAATGTAATGTGTAATAATTACATTACATTACAAACATTACACAATGTAATGTAATGTAATGTGATGCTCTTGAAAGGAGACACACTACTAATTTTACTTTCCACAAGCATATTATAAAGAGCTAATTATTATAAGGAACTTTAACCCGCAGTATCTTATATTTAATGGGGCTTAGAATAATACCTTTCTAAACAACTTTAGCCCTATAGTTATAGCCTTATAGCTTGCTAATATTAACTTTACGCCCTATATAGGCATATATGCCGTTATCTCTTATATATTAAAGTATTATAGTAAGGCTAAATAGTAGTTAAAGACCTTCTAGGATATAGCTAAGGAGATTCTGCCTAGGGTTAACGTAAGTTATAGGCTTATTAGATTTATTACTAAGTTTATAAATAAACTTATTACTAAAAGAGACTAGTCTATATAAGAGGTCCTCCACCTATTACTTAACCTTAACCTTTAAGAAGGATTACATATTATTTATAGTGTTAATTACCGCTTACCTAATAAGTATTAGTAGGTGGATTATTTACTTACTAAGGGTAAAGATTAGGTCTAATAGACTTTAAATTCTTACTAGAAGTACCTAAATCACCCTATAAGCCTATAGGATTTTTATTATTTTTAGTTCCTAACCTAGATTAACTTCTCTAAGAAGCCTAAGTATTAGTAAGAGTTCCCTAACGCACCTAACTAGGTCCTAAATTACTTCCTATAATATAAGGCTAATCCTAATAATAAAAGCTTTAAGGACTTTTATAAAGTAAAGCTTATACTAAGCTATCCCTATACTAACTATAACTAGCTAAAGATAGTAAATGAGGAGAGTTTTGCTATGTTTTATAAGGTATTTATGTATTATTAAAGAGTTTACGCTAGCGCTTACTATTATAATTACTATAGTAAGCTACCTCCTATAATAGAAGATAAGTTTAAGGAAGACCCTTAGTAGGAGAATAAGGTCTAGCTAGAGGCTTAGTAGGAAATAGCTTACTAGATTCTATATATTAAGCTTAACACTAATAAGGTTAAATTACTTAGGAACCGTGATTGTGATTTAGCCTATAATTAGCGAAATTATATTAGAACCTATCCTAATCTTCTTATGTAAAAGAGAGAGTATTAGAATAGCCTTAGGGAGTCTTTTACTACTACTATTACTTCTTAGGATCCTATAAGTAACTAGAATATTACTAGTCTTAATCTAGAGTAATGCCTTATCTTTAATATATATATTTACTACCTTAAGGATACTGTTGATTCCTTCGGATCTTCATCGGTTCAATCGTGGCCAAAGACCGGACCAATTATGGGTCCGGCGCGATGCACGCGATGCGATTGGCTGCATCAATTCGCCACCCCCTTTTATGCCCCACATACAAATTTCGTCCACTTTTCTAGCATCTAGACTTTCCCTCTCTTCTTTCTCTTTCCTAGCTATTTATCTAACTATCTATTATTAACTTCAAATTATACGGGATTTATTACCTACGTAGGACCTTAGTGCATCTAACACTAATTAGTGGTTAACTTCATAACCACAGATAAGCTAGGTATTACAAGAAAAGACATTTCTACAGATACTACTACCACTACCCCTTATTATGCCATAACGGTTATTATGGTAAAGAGGCACAACTACATAAGTGTACTAAAGGAAGAGACTAGAATCCTAGTTACAAGCTTATTAGGCTTCTAAGGAATTAATCTATTAACCCTTAGGCTTAGGGATATAACTTTGTTATATCTATCCGGGATATTATTATTAATTATTAATTTTATTGTCTATTATAAGAAAACTAACTAACTAACCAAATCTATCGCCGCGAGGTATTTATTTCAAACCTGACGTTAAATAACCTTAGCCAAGCTAGCTAATACATTTATAACTTCTCTATAAATATTCCCTTTATCTAACAGACCTTTAATCTCTTCTTACAAGCATTTACTACTTGTTTTTTACCCCCTTTATTATTAGTGCTATTCACCCCATGCTTATTAGCAAGAAAGAGAGATTACCTCCTTCCCTTCTTTTTACAAAAAACAGGAAGTAGTAATTCCTATTATTCCCTTATTACTTTCCCTATCATTTTCCAGTTACTTTTAGAACTTCTATTGCTTTCTTTATCTCTATTGATTTGTTATTACTGCTTTTGCTACTTCTGCTGCTTTTTCCTCCGTTTTTCCTGTTTTCGCGATCTTCTAATTTTATTAGAGCGATAACGCTCCTAAAATACAAAAGAAAAACCTCGCAATAGTAATAGGCAAACACAGGAGCTTAATTAGTAGTAAAAACAACAAATTAGCAATATTCCTTTTATAGTTAAAGATAGTAAAGGAATCTAGACCTTCTATAAGAGGAAGGGCTACTAGTAATAGCAAGGCTCTAATCATTACCCCCGAGAGACCTTAAAGGCATAAATTACCCCTATGCCTTTAATAGCTTACTCACGAATTCTTATATAACTAGAAAGAATCTATTAAGCTAGATCCAGACACTACTACGTAGCTTAAGCTTAATAACTAGATTATAAGATTTATTAATCTTAGTAAGCATTAAGGATAGAGAGATAATAACCTATAGGAATCGTTCTAAGAAGACTTTAAAGGCTAGTCTAAAGACACCTTTAAAAGGGCATCTAAGGATATTATTAGAGAATTACGTAATTCTTTACAAGATTACGGCGTCCTTATTAGGTAAGGCCTAGGATATTTAATCCTAGTATTACTTAAGGAAGTGCTTTATTAAACCTTAATACCCCTTTAGTTATAGGAAAGATCACAAGAAAGACTATAATCTTCTAAGCCCCTAGAACCTTAATATTAATAGCCCTAATAACCTACCCTAGAAATTAACCTTCCTTAACCCTAGAGATTACTTAAACCCTCACAAAAACCCCTATAATAATCCCTATTATATTAATAGCTCTATCTAGATAATCATTATTAAGAATAACTAGTAGACTATTATTTATAACAAATTATGCCTTTATAGTAATTCCCCTCTAAAGATTAGATTACAAAGAAAATCTTAGAGCTTACAAAGATATACAAGGATAGTAACTAATATAGTAGAAAGCTATATAACTTCTTAACACTAAAGATCACACTCTTTAAAAATAAGTGTGATAGAATTAACTTTCCTTAAATACATTATTAGAAGGCTTTCCCTATTATATTAATAAGTAATACTAAGTAATACTACCTTAATTACCTCTTTAGGAATAACTATTTTTATAAAGAGATAATTACTTATATTTATTAACACTTTAAGATAGAAAGTAACTAGTAATTCTATTACTATAAATAAAGTAGCATAACGCTAAAGAGCACAATTAAGAAGAACCCTAATAAAAGTAAGCTTAAGTGCCTTAAGATTATATTATTAACTCTTAAGAAGATCTATAGAGGCCTATACCCTACTAAGATAGTAAATACTAAACTCTATAAGCAAGCCTTAAACACTATAGCTAGTGTGCCTAAATATTAGATAGTAAAATATATATACTCTATAGGCTTTAAAAGTCTTACTAGAGACCTCCGTAAGGTAATTACTATTACGGAATTAAATAAGAAGTCCTCCTAATACCTTTAGTACTAATAAGGAGACCCTCTAGAGGCTATGTTTACTAATTATTAGTATAGATAGTAATTATCCCCCTATAGCAAAGGAAGTTATTATAAATAAAGCCCTAGGCTAAGCACTAAGCGCTGCTTTATATATAGTAAGAGCAGCTACTAGTCCTCTAATTACTTTGCTAAAGAATATTAAAAGGAAAAGGACCGCTAGTAAGCTAGCAAAATATATTATACACCCCCTTTAGAGAAGAGATTCTAGGCATTCCTTACCTCCTATAAAGGGTAGAATAATAACAAGCCTAATAAAGGCTTAGGTAAGAATTAGGAAGCATATCTTATAGCTTATACAGAAGCTAAAGATAATAATAATAATATCAAGGAGCTACCATTAATAACACATCTAAGCATCATATAATTCTTCTATTTAGGACCACAGACCAACCACAACGCCGCTAACGTTAACGTCCTAGCGACCTTACATAATCAAGCTTTTTAACACATATTCCTTAAACAAGAGCTCTATAAGCCATAAGAGTGTAATAAAGGCTTAATTTACTATATCTCTAAAGAACACTATTCCAAAGAGGTCTTTAGAGAGATTATGCCTAACACTAGTGCTATAGGAAAGTTAACTATAGGAGAGGCATAAGTAAAGGCTTTATTAAGATTAATACCTTTATTAAAGGTAACCCCCTACGAACCCTAAATTATCATATTTAGCGCTAGATTAGTAATTACAAAAGGAATCCTTTATATGCCTATAGAACTTAGAGAGCTTAAATTTTACGTCCTTAATATAGCTACCCCCTTCCTCTTCTTAATTACTAATATAGATAAGATATAAGTCAAGATTAATAACCTTGCTAACGTACTTATCTAAGGTAACAAAACTATACCTATTATGTAATAATAGGGACACCCTTAGTGGTTACTAGAAGTAAGAGAAACAGTCGCCTTCTACCTTTTAGAAGGAGATATCTATTAATTATATTGTTAACTTAGTTACCCTTCCGTTTAATAACTTATAAAGATCCTTCACTAAGCTAGTTATAAAGTTAAACGCTAGGCAATTAAGGAATTAACTAAAGTTTGCCACTATTACTAGATACATAGAAAGGCCCCTAGTTAATTCAAATTCATAATTAAAGATAACTACAAATTTAACTATAAGATCATTGTTAATATCGTGTAGATTAATAGCTAACTAGTGCTTTACATCATTAATTCAGCAACCTTATTCCAGGTAGCCTAGTTCCTTAATCCAAAGAAGCAGAAGGCTTAAGATATCTAGGATGCAATCTACGAATATTAGATTAATACTTATCTCGGACCTCTAGATTAGATTATCTATAATGCTAGTAACAACTTCGCTTCTACTAAATTCAGGTATTATGCTTAATTAATATTAATTAAAACCAGTAAGATACTAATTAAAGCTTATAATAGCATTAGAAAAGTTAAGAGATACTACAGACCTCTACACCGAGCCTATAATATTATCACAGACTTAATTAGAACAGAGCTTGCGCTAGAGCAACGCCTCCAAATAGCTATTAAGGCTATTAACAACTCTATAAGCCTAAATAGTATTATCCTAACCGTGCTAGTCTTTAGAGGCTACCTATAAATAATAGATAAGTTACTGCTAAGCGTCTCTATTATTTAATATACTAAGGTAATTCACAAAGCTACTAATAAAGTCTAACGTCTTTTAGCTTTATAGCAGGTCTGTAATACCCTTAAAGCCTAGAATAGCCCTAACATAGTACCTATACATTAGCTACCCCTATAGGCTAATATACACATATAGAGAGAGAAGGGTAGCTAGCATAGCCCTTATAAGCTACTTACTACTAATAGAGAGACCTATATAGTTAATATGCCCTATAGCCTAGTAAAGTTTCGCTTTATAGTAGTAAAGCCTTACTATAAAGACCTATATATTATAAAGGGACTAGAGTAGTAGGAGATAAAGCCCTATAATACACTAGAGTAGCAGGAGATAAAGCCTAGTAACACAAAGGAAGAAGTAACTATATAACTAACTACTACTAATAAAAGAGATTCTCTAATAGAAGTAAGCAAAGAGCTATAGGCACTAGCTAAGAGAAAGCAAGGGAGACTAAGAAAGGCCCTTATAGTTTAATTTATAAGTGCAGGAGAGTCTAATAAAGAGGCTAGTAATACCTAAAAGGCCCTAAGGGGAAGCTATTAAGTTAAAGACTTGTTACTATGCCCTAAAGGAATAAAAGTAAGGAAAAGAAGACCTTATAGCCCTAAGAAGGACGTTAGCCTAGTTTAGCTTTATATACTTATAAATAAAGATTAAGAGAAGGCCTTTATTTAAGAGATTATAACTAGAGGGATGCTAAGCATAGCATTCCTTATAGCAAAGGAAGAGGCTAATTAGAACCTTGCCCTTTAGCTTTACTAAGAAGGAAGGATTATAACCCTAGGAAAACCCTTTAAGCAGTCTGATTAAGCTAAGATTAACGCTTTACAAGCTCGTAATATGTTTAAATTCATTAAGTTTAACCTAGTAAAGCACAAAGGTTATAGAATCTTTAATTCTTGTATAGTTAGAGAGATTAAAGGCAAAGGAACGGACTTGCTATATAAGAAATCTCGTCTTATTGTATAAGGCTATAATAACAAAGGAAAGGAATTTATCCTGATGTAATTGCTAATAATACAATAAGTAAGCTAACGCCTTATTATAGCTATCGCTCTGTTGTTAAGAAGAAGAGGCATTTACCTTTAGATTCGCAATATTACGTAAGCCTACACTTAATTGCACACGGTGCTAACGAGGCTAATTATCGTAAGATTACTAAAGTAAATTGCACATCTCTTTCTAGAAGGGACTATAATTAAATTAATTAGACCTCTTTATAGGATCATAGAGGCTAGAACCCACTAGTAGGTAATATACTTCCGTCACCACAGGGATAACCTTAATATAATAACCTTAACCTATAATCCCTACTTATTAATTATAGCCCTAAATAATAAGAACCTCTTTAGCATTATTAGAATGCAAACTAATAATATATTAGGCCTAAGCGACGATAACTTCTTCTAAAAAGAAGAGAAAGAGCTCTAGAAGGCTAATTTTATAGCTAAAGAAAAGCAATGATTAACCGCTAAGAATCCCCTTATCTTTAACAGCTACATCTTAACCTAGAACACTAATAACTTACTAATCTTAACCTAAAAAGGCTAGAGTTAGAAGATTAAGGAAGTTAATCCTTAATCCCTAATAGCAAAGCAAGATTACGTGGAGTAACAAGCGCAAGGAAGCTACATTATAACTATGTGTCAACTAGAGGCTTTATATAACCTTTTAATTACAGCTTAACACTAAGAGCCCTCTATAGAAGATATCGCATGTCTTAATAAACGCCTTAAATAGCAGATTAAGAATTAATAGCGTGGACTATAATACATTCCTTTAGTCCTTAAGGAGGCAAAGCTCTTTATGTTTGTAAATAGATCGCTTGCTAATAACAAGGATTTAAGCTTATAGATTAGATACGTGATTATGATTAGTAATAAGATAATACAAGACAACAATACCTTTATTATAAAAGGTAATATTATTACGTATAGCTTAACAAAGAGTAAGAGAGTTACTTATAGTATGCTTACCTCTAAGTTATATAGTATAGTTTAAGGCGTAAATATCGCCTACATGATTTCCATAACTCTCTATTAGATTACGGATTAATTAAAGATGCCTTGAATTCCTACGATTCTCTATACTAACTCTTTTTTATTATATAAATATCTTATAAAGCTAGGAACCACAAAGGAGAAGAGACTAATGATTAATATTATAGCCCTTTAGCAATCATACGAAAGGCATGAGATCTACAAAGTCAGGTGAATTAATAGTAATAACAATCTAGCAGACGCGATAACTAAATCATCGCCAAATTTATCGCTTTCCTCTTTAATTAATTCGAATAAATTAATAATTCATGTTAAAGGATAGGTAAAGAGACCCGCGATATTAGGAAACAGGAGCTTAGGTAAGGAATGATAGATTAATTCAATTAACTAATACCACGACAGCTAATCAGAGTAGCGGATTCCTATTAAGGAATCCACTAGTGTACACTTTCCTTTAATCTAATTTTATTACGTTTTTAAGCTCTTTGGCCACAAAGGAAAAAGAGAGATTACTAGTGTTAATTCCTTCGGATTTTCATTAGTTTAATCGTGGCTAAAGACCGGACTAATTATGGGTCCGGCGCGATGCACGCGATGCGATTAGCTGCATTAATTTACCACCCCCTTTTGTGCCCTACATATGGATTTCGCCCACTTTTCTAGCATCTAGACTTTCCCTCTCTTCTTTCTCTTTCCTAGCTATCTATCTAACTATCTATCATCGACTTCAAATTATACGGGATTTATTACCTGCGCAGGACCTTGGTGCATCCAACAGATACTCTTAATCTAAATAAGTAAACACCTAAATTACTTCTTCTCTAGGTTAATAGCTAGGGAGGTATAGGGAAATTATTTATTATTCACGCTATTTCTATAGCACTAGAACACCACGCCCTAGGATATATTATGTAAGCTACCCTTACTAGAATTACTGCTAATAGCATTAATAAAATAACATTATATTCGCTACTATATCTTCTGGTCTTAAGGCAGATTATAACCTTACCTAAGCTTTTAACTAATAAGCTTTCTAATTTATAAGGCACCCTATAAAGGGTTAAATATATTATTATTAACAAGAAGTCTATAATTAGGCTAAAGACACTTTACTCTATTAACTAATAACTTTATTAAATCTTTTCTAATTTAGAGAACTACTTTAGTAGCTATAGCGTAATTCTCTTTAGTAACTTCTACTAGCTTTTACTAGTCTTTAAGAAGCCTCTTTATAGTAATAATAGACTTGTGAATAATATAGATCTAGCTAGGCGTAATGCCTATTAGGCCTTTAATAAGACTATTATGCTTTAGTAAGTTATTCGCTAATAAGGTAATACATAGGCACTATTCTATAAAGCTCTCTAGGGCCTTTACTTAGCTTAGCTATTTATTAACTATTAGAAGCTTCTTTATTCCTAAATTTAATTATAGCTCTTGCCTCTAGAGGTTAATTCCTTTGTAAATATAGTCTGTATTTACTACACGAGATAGTAAGTCTAAGAATATAACTATAACTACATAGAAAGGCTTATATTACTAATTATTTAGGTCTATATAATATATATTAGCGAATTTAGGCATAATGCTAATTCTTAAATAGCAGGAAACCTTTACTACACTTTACTAGTTTATATTAGAGTAAGGGTTATACTAATAAAGAATATCTAGACGCCTATAAGCCTTATTAATAGCGTTATAGGGATTGTGAAAGATATTTACTAGGATTAAGATATCACTAATCCTTGCTAACAGGCTCCTAATATTATATTTATGTGAATAGATAAGTATATAGGACTACCTTACTTTATAGAGCCTAATAAGGCTACTATTATTCCTATTTTCTAAGCGTACTATAAGTTTATTAAGGGTAGTAACCTATATAGCTAGCGTTAATTCCTATTTATAATTATATATAGTATTACTATATATAAGTTATAAGGCATTACTCTTAATAAGGCAGTAGCTAATATCTTTATAAAGGAGTTTATAATAAGCCTTATATATATTACTATCTTAAGAGTAAAGATGCTTAAGGGTATTATATTTAATACTCCCTTTAATCTTAGCACTCTTACTTCCTAGACTAACCTAGATACTAGCCTAAGGGCTCTTAATATATAGTAACAAAAGGTAAAAATAATTTACACTATATAATAGCTAGATAAAGCTAATATATCTTATTAGATATAGAAATTTTAATAAGTTTAAATAATAAGAGCTTTATTAGCTTTATTATTAATAATAATAAGGTAGTTAAGCTACCTCCGCATATTAACCTAGCTTAGACCCCTCTTACTCCTTAAATAAAAGAATCTTATAGCTTAGTCCTAGTTATTAAATCTTCTATTTATATTAATTTAATATAAATTAATTCGAGATTATAAGAGAGGGAAAGGTATTATTATTTACTAAGATATTACTTCTCCTTAGATATTTACTAAGTAATATCTTAGTAAAGCTATTATTTTAGAAGGAGAAGTGTTAGTTACACTAAGGGATTGGTATGCACTAGTGCAACGTAGGGTTAGGTTTAATGATATAATAAGGTCTAAAGATTTAAGCTATTTACAGCGTTATATAGCCACAAGAAAAGGGGGACGCGAGTCATATGTATGCCTCACGTACGGGTGCAGCTAATCATAGTGCGGCGCTGCCGCACGTGCTTCACTTTCCTAGTAGTTAACCCGATGTTAACCTAGTTATTATAACACTAGTAACTTCTCTTTTTAGGAAGAAAGTAGGGCAGGATAGATCTAGTACTAAAAGAGGGAATTAGTGGGTATATAAATAAAATAAGCCTGTGTAAGGATAAGTAAGTCCGATGTTAAATTCAGACTCCCCATTAGTTAACAATAAAATACAAGAAAAAAAAAATTGCTTAATCCGCGGATTAGGAAGCGAGCTCAATCAGGAGCTCCAAAAGCTTGAAAAACACAATAAAAATCAGAATCGTTCAAAATGAACACAAGTAAATACAGGGAATTAAAATAAGGGCTTCTCATTAGCTTGGCCATAGTTAGACCAGACTCTTATTAATCTTATCTAGTCTCCGGTCTCTTTACCTAGCCTTTAACTCGAATTACAGCTTTATTTAAGTTAATAAAGGTCTTAAGGCTCTTATTCAGAGATGCCTTCGTCATCACGTCAGTAAGGTTATTATTGCCATTAATCCATCGTACTTTGTAGATCTCTTATCACTTATATAATTGCCGAAGTGCCATAATATCAATTATAAGGCGTTTCTCCTTCATAGAACCTAGCTTTACAAGACACTTATATAATAAAAAAGAGTCTATACAGATAATTATAGGGATACGGTTAATCTTTAATTAGTCCGTAATCATGTTAAGGGTCGTGGCAATTACATAGGCTACATTAGCACCTTATACCATTAAGTATAGTTTAGAAGTAAGGGCGCTACGGGTTACACGCTTGCTCTTCGTTAAGCTATACATAATAATGTTGCCTTTTAAGGTAAATATATTATCTTTTGCCTCTTTATTACTAATTATAATCACATATCCTATCTAGGAACTTAGATCTTTATTATTAGCAAGGGATCCATCCACAAACACAAATAACTTCGCATTCTCAAGATCTAGAGGGATGTAATATAAGCCTTGGTCTTAATGTCAGATCTGCTAGTTAAGTCGCTTGTTTAATTAAGTTATATTATTAGGAGTTAGATCTTAATATTATACTACGATTAAGAGGTCATAAAGGGCTTTAGGTTAACAGATAGTTATAATATAACTTCCTCATGCTTATTGTTTAACATAATCTTATTTTATAGTTAGCAATTATAGGTTAATCTACCTAATCTTCTTACTCTAGCCTTTCTAATAAAGTTCTATCAAGTTATTAGCGTTCTAGGTAAGGATATAACTATTAAAGATAAGGGGATTCTTAGCTAATAGCTTCTACTTTAGCTTTACTAAGAAATTTGCCTTCTATAGTTCCTTCTCTTTAAGGTCATAGAAATCCTAGTCACTAAGGCCTAGCGTATTATTAGTCTATATGCTAACTACCCTAAAGAGGTTATTATTATTCTCTTCCGTAATTAGCAAGCATAGGTCGTAGGATAAAGTCATTATCTTAAGTATCTCTTTGTAGTAATAGAAGTAGGTTACAAACCAGTGGGTTCTAGCTTCTATAATTCTATACAAAGGCTTAATAACTTCCATAACGGTTCCTTTAGGGAACAGATATACTATTTACTTAGGTAATATAGCAATAATCAATCTTACAAGCTACGTTTTTAATTACACATAAGCTTATGTAATATCTCGAATCCATAGGATAATTCCTCTAGATCTAAGCAATAGTGTAATCGTAATAATAATCATTAGCTTAATCTTTAGATTATCAGGGATTAGGTTAGGATAAATTCCTTCCCTTTATTATTTGTCCCTTAAATCACAAGTTATAACTTTTCGTACGGCGTAGCTATTCCTTTACCTTTAATTTCTCTTACTATATAAGATTTAAAGAGTCTCTCGTTACTATGTTTAGCAGGATTAAATAGCGTGAATCTAAACATATCATAGGCTTGTAAAGCATTAATCTTAATCTAATCTAATAGCTTAAAGGGCTTGCCTAGGGTTATAATCTTTCCTTCTTAACATAACTAAAGGGCTAGATCCTAATCAGCTTCTTTCTTTACTATAATACGGACCCGACATGATGCCATTCGACAAAAACATTACAATTCCCAAATAAAGTCTACGAATCTTTCATCCAATAGAAGAAGCAATACTCTGTAGCAGAAAGCTGAATAACCCTTCCCATCCCAACCAACACTCGACTGCGGTATGACCAAGTATGGACATTGCCACCCGTCCTCCCGGGTAGCTAGTCTACACCGGCTAAACCTCGCGCCTCCCACCCCAGCCGAAATCAGCCAATCACCGTTCCCGCAATTCCGAGCAGCGAGGCAAATCCACAATCTTTGCGTCGAATCTCCCTTCCCTGGTAAACCTCGACGACCACGCTCACGCAAACCTTCGGATTCACCACCACCTTTCGACAACTTTACCGCCGCCCTCCACCCCGACTGTCTATCCATCCCGCGACTCGGATTACACATCGTCACAAACCGTTGGGATGCTGTCGTCATCACGATCCGCGGCCTCGATGGCCCTGCGAGGTACGTCCCGGGTTTCCACAATGGAGAGAATCCATTTCCCTCCGAGGCGCCGTGAATTCAGCCATTTCCGAGCCACCGGCAGAGAGCTGGTTCCGAGTCCAGCGGTACCGGCTCTACCTCCATTGTGTCCATTGACTTACGATTCTCGGTGAACAGTCAAGCCAACGACCGCCTTGGTCCCCTTTAGAGCAGCCGCTTCCCTCCCCATAACCGCTCGCCGCGATGCGTCCTCCCTGACGCCCCACGGCGCAGGCTCATCACTCGCCAAAGCCCGCAAGGAAGTCCCTCTGCCCAGCGAAGAGGGCACCAAGGGCGTCTTACAATATGCCTTGTACGTCTCTGCCTGTCCCCCTCCCCCCCCCCCCCTAAAAATAAAGGTTGTCTTGCTTCTGACCCCCTCGCAGAACCAGTCTCGACGTCATTGCCAACTGGGCTAGACAATCGTCCCTCTGGCCCATGACCTTTGGTCTCGCCTGCTGCGCCGTCGAAATGATGCACCTTTCCACCCCTCGATACGATCAAGATCGCCTGGGCATTATTTTCCGAGCCTCCCCCCGTCAATCCGACGTCATGATTGTCGCCGGCACCCTCACCAACAAGATGGCTCCCGCGCTGCGCCAAGTCTACGATCAGATGCCCGAACCGCGATGGGTCATTTCCATGGGCAGTTGTGCCAACGGCGGCGGCTACTACCACTACAGCTACAGCGTCGTCAGGGGCTGCGACCGCATTGTCCCCGTCGACATCTACGTCCCCGGATGCCCCCCCACCAGCGAAGCCCTCATGTACGGCATCTTCCAGCTGCAGAGGAAGATGCGCAACACCAAGATCACGCGCATGTGGTACAGGCGGTAAAGCAGGATGCATGTATACGAGGGAGTCTCAATCTCCCATGGGTACCGGGGCATAAGCAAGTGTAGCCGCGCACCTGGAACAGGACGGCAGAGGAACGAGTCGGAGGCACTAAGCCACATAGTTGTCGACAACGTGCAATAGTAGAGCAGGGTGGAGCTTTGTCACCCAGACGCCATCTTTATCGGTATCATTATCACTTTTTTTTCTTTTTTTTCTTTTGTACACGACCAGGATGTTACGCTCAAGGTCAATGCAGTATAAAAAGCAGTATAGACCGACTGCAAATAAAAGAAATCTGTACAACAAGGACATCGCCCATGTCGCCATGTCTCGTGTTCGAAATGCGCGTTCTCTGCACACAAGTCCCATCAACAAGTTCTGATTTAGAATGCCATGGTTTCGACTCAATTCTGCTCCCGGGGGACTCATCGCGCGACACGACGCATCTTAGTCGGTCATTGTTCAACCCTGAGGGCACAGCCAGCATTATTGCGTAGAAAACAACACACCCACCTCCACCGGGGAAAAAAAAATACAATGATTCGAATTCGCACAACGCTGGTGTTCGTCATTCGAGGCAGTGCATCATTTCGCCACGTCAGACACGTTGCGATGGTAGAGAACCGTGTCTTCATTCTTCACTTGATCGCGCTCCCCCCGCACCGGAAAACCTAGGTGGTATGGCTAGCAATTGACGAGTCATGGCACCAGAGATATGCACAGCACACAACCACATGTTGACAATGTAATTACTCTTCATCATTTCATCCGCTGATCGGAAACAAACTTCGCTTGTTGGTGGGCCGCATGACCTCCTACAACAAGTCGGAAACCGCCGGCGCCCGAATGACCCTTGTCGATAAGTTGTCGACACAATTGTTTCTTCATGAAAAAAGACGACAACGACCCGAACAAAGACCAGACAACTGGAAATCATACCCAAGAATAAATGCTCTGCGTTTAAAAGAATGTTGGAGGTTCAAGTAGAGAAGAATGTGTGTCGCAGGAGGTGGGTAGGTCAAATTGGAAAAAAAAAGAAAAAAAAAAGGAATGAGCATGTGGTGGATACAAACAGAGAATATAACATAAAATCCCAGGTGGAGAGGCAGCGGCATGTTGAAGCAAGATCAATATCGCTAGTTCATATATCCCTTCTTTCAATGTACAATGTGTGCGTCCTACTCTTGACCAAATCCCATTGTTTCCTCTACGGCTATTGTGAGCTTTTGCTGCAATGCCTCCAACGTCTTGTATGGAGGCAGATCGATACGGTTGAAACTGACATGACGATTCGGTTAGCATAATCAATCAAACTAGTATGAGCCACAAGAGGTATCTCGCTTGCTGGCGTATACATACCAAGTATGTGCTTTGGGTAAATTCGTCAGTTCGCCCGTCTTTTCAATTGTGAACCGTCTCGGTCCATCGCTACCCTGAAGATCCTTGAAACCGTTGACGGGGATTCGTGAAGTTCCAGTGGTGAATTGCAAAAGACGAGATTTTTGTTCGCCGTCCCACGAGCGAACGACCTGCCAAAAGTTCTGAATGACTTCATCCGACTCTGTGTATCCCCTATAGTCGGTGTGCTTCTTCCAGTCGTCTACGTCAATCTCGGCAATGCCCCCAATGAGCAATTCGAGTTCACGTTCGTCAAAAACGTTGATGAGATCCTGAGGAATGAGCTCATGGAACCCCTCCTTGAAAGCTTGGAACTGCTCTGCGATGCGCTTCTCGATTCGCCACTTGACCATGAGGTCCACGTACTCCTTCTTGTTCTCGTTGGTCACGTCGATGTTGCGGCCATTGGGTATAAGATCCTCAGTCGTCAAGACCCCAAATCGTTCGTCTTCGGTGGAAAAGGTCTGCTCCAGAATGCCGCCAGAGATGTCGTTGTCGAGCATCCACTGGAGGGATCGGTGGAAATCGGCATCCACGCCCTCCATGTCTGCGAGTGCCACTGCCTTGCCCAGAACCATCTTGTACAGGGCGCCAATGAAGAAGGCGTCGAGGAATCGTCGATGGAAAATGGCCAAACCAACCACACGCCCGATGAATTTGAAATAGTTGAGATGCTCTGGATTGATGCCAGAATGCGGGTTGATTTGCAAAGTATAGTTGTCGTGTGCAGAGTATTCGAAGAGGCAGTAGAACGGGTTGAACATTTCATGCGACAAGAGGAAGAAGAACTCTCGAGACAGGCCACCGTAGTCCAAGCCATCTTCTCCGTCAAACTTGATCATGAGTCGCTTCTTCAAATCAGTGGCAGACTGACGGGTGATCTCGGCGAAAGAATCCTCGAAGATATGCTCACGTCGGACTTTGATATGACATTGGCCACTGAGGATACGCATGGCTGGCTGAGATCGGAAGTAGATGAGCTTGCGTCTGAAGTCGCGTTTGTACTGAGGGACGTTTTGGTCCAACGATGATGGCAACCGGGGATCGTCCCATGTTGTGGTCTTTGTGTTATGATCGACAAAGTATACACGAGCCGTATTTGTGAGTCGCATCTCCCAACCACTCGGGAGTGGCCCAAGCTGGGAGACCGGCTGCTGTTGAATTTGTCCATTGGTGCTATTCTGCCCACCGTACATTCTGATGTATTGCTGGCGGCGGGGATCGACCCAGGTCGTGGTCCGAGTATTGTGATCAACAAAATAAGGCCGCCCCTCCGGTGTCCATCGCTGCTCCCAACCAGGAGGAAGCTCGCCTGTTCCCGGGCTGGTGGCACCCGTGTGCATCACGGTGGTGTTGGCGTTGGCATTGGCGCTGCCGGCAGCACCGTTTGGTGGGCTGCTGCCTAGCTGGGGTTGGCCGCCCTGCTGCTGCTGCTGCTGTGACGGCGTAGGAGAGCTTGCTCCTGTCCGATCCTCTGGGAGGGTTCGATTCTGGTGTCTTTGTCGCTCAACTTGTGTCGCCGCTTCTCGATCATTCCGAGCTTCCGTAGCGCCGCCAACTGTTGGACGGTTCCAGCTGGTCGTACGCGTGTTATGATCAACATAATAGGTCCGTCCCAGATTGTCTTCTCGGCGCTCCCAGCCAGCTGGCAGGCGTCCTTGGTTGTCCTCAAACGGACTCAGCTGGCTCGTTGGTCTTGAAGAAGTCGAGCCGTTTGCGCCGGCGGGGGCAGGTGTAGAGCTCGAGGTAGCAGGATGGTGAGGCAGGGTCATCTGAGGCCCCGCTGGGTTGCCATTCTGGTTCGACAAGGAGGAGCTCGGGCGTCCATCGGGAGCGGACGTTGCTGACGAACTGGAGGCACCGGGAACAGCCAGGGCAGGCCTGCTACCGGATGCAAGTCCTCCACGCGCGGGGGTGGTGAGATTACACGATAGATTGATTATGAGTTTTCCATGAACGACCAGATTATCGGTCGACTTCTTAAGGTCTCTGGTGAGCATTTGATCTGCCACATGACGCTTGTTAGGGGCTGCTTGCGCTGCATTGATCGAGGAAATTTTTTTTGTTTGGCGCATGCATACCATCGGAATCGGGGCCAAGGTCGGGCATGACATCTCCGACTTTGATGTTAATCACACCGAGAAAGCCTTGGTCCTTCTTCTTAAACTTCTTCTGATCAAAAACTTGTACCGCAAGAATGCTGCCCTCGTTCGCTCGGCTACAGATGGTTGTGAGCTGTGTGTTTCAGATGAAGCCATCTGGGCTCATTTAATGGGAACAAACAAAAGAGATGGATGATGTAGACGAAGAAGAAGGAAATGCATACAAATCAAAGCTCTCGTTCCAATAGGGATTCAGCGTTCGTTTGCTGACGGTGGTGGTCTTGGTCTGCTCGCCATTGATGGTCGCGACGGCAAAAGGATCGGGAAATCCTGCTGGGGGTTAGGCAAGTGGACAGGACAAATAGAAGAGGCAAACGCGGAGATATGGGTCAAAACGTACTAAACACGTCTCTCTTGTAGAGGCCATCGGCGGCGATGACTGGTTCGAAGGCATCAGCATACGAAGGGTTGGTCGACGGGCCGGCAGGCACAATCATGTTAATATGAGGGGTGTTGCAGACGTACTCGTCACGCGCAAATTGGGCTTGCTGCAAATAACTTGTCAGTCTCCTCTTGTTGCAAAAAATGTGCGACTGATATCATGCATTGTATCCCAGAAGCCAAAGGGCAAAGGGGCTGCCTTGCAGCAAGAAGCAAACAAACAGATGGACAAAGCGGTTGTGCTGTGTGGCCACTCACCTAGGCAGGCCAGCTTCCGTGCGGGCGGCGCTCATGATGGTGGTCGCAGCGATGGACGACGGCACGGGGATTCCAAGCAGTGCGAGTCCGTCCGATGGCGCAGGTAGGGCAAAGAATTGCTGATGCAATTCACGAGAAAAGTCGAAGCCAGGACGCAACTGACAGGGTCCCACGAGGGATGCGGGATTGGATTATGACAGCGTGGACAATCCAAGTGACGACGACGACGACTCTGCGTTGCGAGGATCAAGCGTAGGAGGTTGGAGGCGTTGAAGGCAAGGCAGTGCAGTGTGGCAGATGGTAGCGCCACTCGAGCCGGTGGTGACAGTGGTGAGGTGACAGCAGTGGCAGGGGCCGCAGGGGTGGGCGATTGAACCGAGACCAGGACCAGGCCAGGACCAGGCCAGGACCAGACAGACATGGCCGCCTCCCCGCTTTCAGGTCTGTCCTCAGGTCTCACGCACCAGGCATCTCAAGTACATATGTACATTGTAGACCAGACCAGTAGCAGCATGTACATACATACCTTTCATGTTTTCAGTACTTGGAACCTGTGCAACGTTTTGTGATTGCAAAGCACACATGTACATACATGTATTCTCCCGGCTGAAGCAGCTTGGGCACCCACCCGGGCACTCGCCATTACCCCTCCGCGCCTCCGTGCAGCAGCAACTCCTGCCCGGGATCGTTTGCAACAAACCAGGGGCCGGTTTCAAGGCCGGCGCTTGTTGCAGGACGCACCATGATCGCGATTACAATGACCTCCAGCTCCATACGTATTCGTACGTTCGGCCCAAGATGCCGAGATCCGTGGATCGGGCCCGGCGTCACTCACGGTCACCCCATCATGCGTGGTCTGAACCACACCTGCGGCGTGGAGGTTTTCGTGATTCAGGCAGTGTGATGATGACGAGGGGACGTGAGTTCTGCGTCAATTCTGGGCGTGCAGGTGAGTCCAGACTCCATCCGGGGGTAGTCATTGTTGTTCTGGATTGGGTGCTCGTCGCGGCCCAGAGGGTTCGTCTTAGCAATGCGTGTTATTTCGGAGAAAAAAAAATGGAATGAAAAATCATGAGGCATTCAGCAAGGGATGTTGCTTCAGAAATCGGGGCTCAATGCATATTCAGTGTATGCCGAGGAAAATGAAACTCGCATCAGCCGACAGCGGCAAATTAAACCATTGAAATCATTATCGGACCCTAGGACTCCGAGTCACTGCTATTTTGCCCATCACCTCGCGGCCGTACTCTACATGACATTATTTTCTCTCTCTCTCTCTCTCTCTCTTGTCCTGCTGCCCTATCTCAAGGTTGTTCCTAATTTGTCTGTTTTACACTCGCTCCCCTGCTGCTAGACGGAGGTGTATACCATGGTATCAAAATCTTCCCTTCCTGTGCTCAGTACATTTCTCCGTCTTCTCTGCGTCTGTCAAACTATCTCGGTGCCTGAAATCCATCACCCGACTCTAAATTGCAGATGATCAGAATCAGTAGTCCTCTGGTGCTGTTGCTGAGAAGGACTCGCTTCCCTGCTCCTAGTAAGGCGCGTGAGCTCCCCGGCCACGACCTCTGTAGCCTCCACGGTAGCCTCCTCGTGGGAAACCACCGCGCCCGAAGGAACCTCTGCCGCCACGGAAACCGCCGCGGCCGCGTCCTCGACTCATACCAGGGACATTGGTCCGCTTGGGTGTGACTTTGATGTTGCGGCCCTTGAAGACACTCTCGTTCAGGACGAGTGCTTGGGCAACTAAGCTGGGCTCTGTGAATTCGACGTAGGCATAACTGCACGTGAGGTAGTCAGCATATGTGACCATGCTAAAGTTGGGTTCCCAGTCCCGATAGAATACCGAGAACAAAAGACCGTGGTGACAACATACCCCTTGGGCTGGCCGGTGAATTTGTCCAGGAGAATAGTGACACGATTGATGGAGCCGCAGCTCTGAAAGTGAGCCTGGATCTCCTCAGGCGACGCAGAGTAGTCGACGTTTCCGACAAAGATGCTTCGCGCATCAATCGACTCTTTGTCATCCGCCAGATTGGCCGATTGCTGCTCCAAAGTAGCCTGCATTTCCCGCAGTTTCTTGGCCTCCTCTTCCATCTCTGCCACGCGGCGCTTCATGGCCGTAATCTCTTCCTAAGACACAGCAACACACATGGTCAGTTTTTCTTTCTGCTTCTCTTTCTTCTTTCTTCTCTTTTTTTTTGGTGTGCGTGTGCGTGCGTGTGCGTGTGTATGTGTCCTGGCTCTTTCCCAGACACCTAGTCTCTTTCTTCTCCTCATTGCCATGGGCGGTATGCTCGCCAGGATGAGAATTTAGAACCCACCTCTTCAGCGGCCGTCATGTCGGTCTCGGGCTCCTGACCTGCAGCCTGTGCGACGAGCTTCTCCTCTGTCTGGTTCGCGTCTGACATGGTTGAGCTTAGCGACGTGTCTGTAGGTATGTCCGAGTAGGGGTAAATCTAGATGCAGAGTGGTTAATGAGGATGATCTCAAGAAGCTGGGGGTTCTGTCCGTTGAAAGCGCGAATCATGCCCTGTTCGGACCAAGAAAGGGACAATGGGCAGACCGAAAGCTCGATCTCGAGATTAAGGGCTGCGCATTGCCGCCAGCTGGCTGATGACAAGAAAAATTGTCTTGTTTGTCAAGATTGTGGCGCAGAACGGCAGAGTTTGACAGGAAGGGGGAAAACTCACGAATGAAATTTCTGGCGCAAATTTCTCTGCGACGCTGGGAAGTTGAGGATAAGTTCGACGCGCTGTGACTTGACCGACTGAAAGAAGCAGGCAAAACAGGCGAGACAGGCGAAACAGGCGCAAGTGATTGAGGGAAATGCCGTGGCGACGAGGATGCTGGCCTGGGAAAGCTTTGCTGACCAGTCTGGTGTAATTAATTCAAGCCGAGATGGCGCACTCGATGATAACATTGATAAGCCTAGGGTGGATGGGGATGGGGCCGGAGTTTATCCACTGCAACGGCCGACCCAACGGCCGACCCAAAGGGAAGCAAGTTCCGAGCAACATGCAGGCTGAATCCATTCGAGGCACGTATTTACGGAGTGCTGGGTGGGTCTACGGAGTAATTGATGCCGGCTTTATCAACTGGGCCTTTTCTTTTGGGTTTCCGATGCATTTCGAGGTTTTTGTTTGGCAGATTTCACGCGGACAACGGGCGCGACGATTGGAGTCAAACAGCCAAACAGCCAAACAGCACTCCGCACACACAAGACATTGCTGCCTGTCTCCAACTGAAAACCACTTATTACTACAAGCAGTCGTTTACACGTCTCGTGGGAAGCTGGAAGAGAAACCCGGAGGTCACGCGGCCCACTTTGTTTGCGCTGCGTTGACATCATCATCTATGTCACTTGCCGGGTCATCTCATCGGAGCATTGCGACATTATGCCCAGCCCTCCAGGAAGCGATGATGACCATCATTTAGACAGTCATTCCTGTCAGCCAAGGGGGAGGGGGCCTTGCTCAAAGCTTGGCTCCTTGAAAAAGGTGACATGGCCGCGTCGTATCCCGAATCCATGGATTCACAAGAATCTAACCTGGCCAATTTGACGTCCGAATCGGCAAGCGACGCCTTCTCTCATCCTCATCTATTGCGCTCTCCTCACGTTATCAAACTATCGAGATGCACACATCATACTCTTGGTGCTAATAAGACACCCGCAGCATGCATAATTTAAACCTCCACCACCACCACAGGCAACATCGCCAGGATCGCTTGATAATGGCCGACCCAGCAATTGCCCCTCTGCTCCCACCTCTTGATGAGCCGACATCGCTGTCAAGCCTGGAACCAGACGCAACCCGTCGCTTGCTTCATAATTTTCGACGTGTTCGTCGCCATGGTCGAGTCCTGCTGTCGTCTCGCAAGAAGCATTTCCTTGTCTTGTTCATTGTGGCTCTGGACGTAATGGCCCTGCTGGCTAATATCTTCCTTGAATTGATTGCCTGTGAAATGCACCGGGACAACGAGCCCTGGGTCAAGAGAGTGACGAGCGAATTGGAAAATCTCGGTTTTTTGTCAAGCACTTTGTTCATGGTTGAGCTGGCGGCTTGTTTTTTCTCATTTGGAATCAGGTATGTTTGCAGTATGCTGGTGTTACATCTGTGGAAGAGCAAATAGGCCCTCAGAAACAAATGAGCTGATTTCCGCACTGATAGCTATCTCTTGTCATGGTTTCACTTGTTTGACGCAATGGTGATTGTGCTGAGCTTCGCCATTGATTTTGCTTGTCGGGGTCTCACAGATTCCATCGGTTCTCTTGTGGTCGTTTTGCGGCTGTGGAGGCTGGCCAAGATCTCGGAAGAGGCCATCTTGGGCGCCACGGAGAGGTTGGAACTAATGGAACAGCAGTTTGTGGAACTGGAACACGAGAACATGGCGCTGAAGCAACAACTTGGTACGGAGTCGCACGAGCATTCTGCTTCACGAGTAAATCATGCCAGGGGCAACTTTCACATCGACGCTTCATTCGCATGAAGCAGTTGGATATCTGATATTTACCACCACCTGCTTTTGCCAGCAGCAAGGCTGTTAATTGTATTGACGCTATGAAGAAAATCCTAACCCCCCTCTGTTGATGACAATGGAGATTGAGGAAGAAAAACCAAAGCCACGGGCCATTGCACCCGGGCTAATGCAAATGCCCACATCCTGCCCCCAAGTAAAACGCCGATTGATGCCTATGCTAGCTCCCACGTCCATTGTTGCCAAATATGTGTCATCCTGCTCAAATGTACTTCAGAAACGTTGCACCATAATCCTTCATGATCTTGGTCTTGACATGATCTCTGCTTACACCATTCCATCAAGCATGTCGACTTCTCTTTCCTCCATTAACAGATGGGTCCTTGCCTCCCAGACAACCACAAAAGAAGTCATCGAAATCCCATCGACGCTTGGCCCCTGCCCCCTTGCCCAGATGTCCCGCGCCGCGGGAGCCCGATTTCGAGTTGTGTCCGTTCAGTCGTGACTTTGAGCCCCGTCCTGATGACAGTGATTGAACGTCACGGGATCGAGAGTCTGAGAGGTCTAAAGTGGCAATGTTCGGATAAGGATGTGATGATTGGAATGTAAAATTTTCCTGTGACGGTACGACGATAGACATCGGTTCTTCAGGGATCGAGACAACGTTTGATTGGGGGGACTCGGCTCGTTTAGGGGCCACTGGCGGTGGCTCGACGCTGGTTCTCGTCATCTCGGGAGACGACATTCGCTCGGTACGCTCAATCTCATCCTCACTTTCTGTGTTGTGTAGCTGACCTGCATCACGTCCGTCGAGACGCTCCGTTGCCCATTTCCTAATTGACCAACCTTCTCCGTCCTTAAGACCAAGATTTTCTTTGTCAAGAAACGCCAGAAGATCGTCTAAACAATCCTGATAGCCTTCAGTTCTCGCCCTGGATTCGGCCAAAGCTGAAGTCTTGTACAATTTGGTGACAGAGAGCGCTGCGGCCTTGAAGACGTCGAGAAGTTGCTCTGGTGTTTCGGCGGAGAGGTGTTGTTTTCCAGTGGAAGTGTGTTGGCCGGCGGCGGCTCGAGATGACTCCATGATGGCGGAAGATTCTACAAAGATGAAAATGAACACAGAAGACTGGGGTTTATGTTAGCAAACAGGCTGCATTATGTCGTGGCTGATGCCCAGTGCCTCAGCTTACCTACAGGGTGCGCTGTTCGGAGGCGCACTGTGACCTTAGCTGAAGGAACCCCGCGGGTGACTCTAGACTTGAGATAAATTTCCGAAGTGTTGTCGGATCGAGAGCAAAAGTGATTCTTGACTGTGGTGAAGCACCGCAGAGTGTTGATAGTGATTCTGATCGCTGCTGTAGTCGGTGCTTTTGTCGCTCGTGGCGTGAGGGGGATGCTGGTATCGGGATTGTTGCCGCTTTTCCATGCTTTGACAGGCAAAAGTTGTTGACAATGTCATGTGGTTCCGTACGGCGGCATGTGGGGTGGATACTTGTCCAGGCACGAACTGCCACGTGATATTGATGTGTACTGTAAGACTCGATAAGCGGAGCGTGCAGCTTTTCGACAAGGAGGACACGGAGCCCGAACTTTGGATTACTTTGGGGGACTAAATATCCCCTCAAAAAAGTCAATCACGAACGTGAAGCCACTTCAAGATATATGTCACATGCTGTGTGCTCAGCAATTAATGCAATATGCAGAACAACTGAACAAGAATGGTGACCACCTTCGGTAGCAGAACACAGTGACGTCGCCCGCAACCTGGGCAGCGTGGTAATAGCCAAGGGCGGGCGGGCTCAGTAGCTTCACCACTCATCGTACTGCCTTTCTAGGGGAGTGGATCTCTTGCAGCACGCGCTACTTACAGTGTATTAACCCCAATGTCGACCCCGGCCTTTGATGGGCACGTATGTACGGACTAGAGGGACTTGCATTGGCACCTTTTCCCGAGCAACATTGGCCGACAAACATCAAACATTCGACAACGGTAGTTCTGACATCGACTTGCATCGAACTCTGAAGCTCCAACTACTCGAACCAACACAAACTTGAAAGTCACCCCGTCGCATAGGCGATAGCCGCCTTCAACGCGTCTTGTGCATACCAAGTCGCGTTAAGAGGTCGGAAATTTCTACGGCTCACCATGGCTCCGCGACCACGAGCCAGCGGCGCTGATACCGAGGCGTCCATGTCAGACGCGCCAGAGAATCATCGTGGGGAGGAAATGGCAAGTAACCCCGACAAGTTCCCCGACAAGTTTCACGACACAACCACGGCGGCAACGGCACTGACAAGAACAACTACGCAGGAGGTGGACGAAACACCCGACTACACAGACTCAGATACCAACCCCAACACCACAGCAAGCAGCGTTGTCGGGGATCCTCTCTCGGATGGGAGAAAGAAGCGCTCAGAAGCGAATCAATTGCGACGAAGCATTTTCGGCAGGAAACACGATCGTCTTGGGGAATCAAAGGTGCGCAATGCGCTTTGTACCATCAGAGACCACCTTCAGATTCTCGCCGCTCCAAAACCTTGGACTGACCAGTCATTAAAACACAGGAAGATGATACTATTCGAAGATTTCGCTATCTCCTCGGTCTGACCGATCTGTTCCGTCACTTCATCGAGACCAATCCCGACCCTAAGATTCGAGATATCATGGCCGAAATCGATCGCCAGAACACTGAAGCAGCCAAAAACAAGAAGAGCGCAACTAGACAAGGTGGTGCCTCTGCTGACCGCCGTCGGCGAACCGAAGCCGAAGAAGACGCCGAACTTCTCAAGGACGAGAAACACGGAGGATCTGCCGAGACGGCGTTCCGCGAATCGCCACACTTCATTCAAGGGCAAATGAGGGATTACCAAGTTGCTGGTCTGAATTGGCTCATTTCATTGCACGAAAATGGTATTTCAGGCATTCTTGCTGACGAAATGGGTCTTGGCAAGACTTTGCAAACCATATCGTTTCTTGGCTACCTTCGGCACATCGCGGGCATCACTGGCCCACACTTGATTGTCGTTCCCAAGTCAACATTGGACAATTGGAAGCGAGAGTTCGCCAGGTGGACGCCAGAGGTCAACGTTTTGGTGCTCCAGGGTGCCAAGGAGGAGCGTGCCAACCTCATCAACAAGCGCTTGGTGGATGAGAAGTTCGATGTGTGTATCACCAGTTATGAGATGATTTTGAGGGAAAAGGCTCATCTGAAGAAATTCGCCTGGGAATACATCATCATCGACGAGGCCCACCGCATCAAGAACGAGGAATCTTCTTTATCCCAAATCATCAGACTGTTCCAGTCCCGAAACCGGCTTCTCATTACCGGTACACCGTTGCAGAACAATCTCCATGAGCTCTGGGCACTACTGAATTTCTTGTTGCCTGACGTGTTCGGTGATGCTGAAGCCTTCGACCAGTGGTTCTCCGGGCAGGACCGCGACCAAGACACTGTTGTTCAGCAGCTGCACAAGGTGTTGCGGCCCTTTTTACTGCGACGTGTGAAGAGTGATGTGGAAAAGAGTTTGCTTCCGAAAAAGGAGGTCAACGTGTATCTGGGCATGTCTGAGATGCAAGTCAAGTGGTATCAAAAAATTCTTGAGAAGGATATTGACGCTGTCAACGGTGCTGGCGGAAAGCGGGAGTCCAAAACCCGACTTCTCAATATCGTCATGCAGCTTCGAAAATGCTGCAATCATCCATACTTGTTTGAAGGCGCCGAGCCAGGTCCGCCGTATACCACTGATGAGCACTTGGTTTACAACGCTGGCAAGATGGCCGTCTTGGATAGACTCCTCGCCCGTCTTGAGAAGCAAGGGAGCAGGGTCCTTATTTTTTCGCAGATGAGCCGTTTGCTTGATATTCTCGAAGATTACTGTGTCTTCCGCGAATACAAGTACTGCCGTATTGATGGTGGTACAGCTCATGAAGACCGAATCGCTGCTATCGATGAGTACAACAAGCCAGGGTCTGAGAAATTTGTATTCCTGTTAACGACTAGAGCTGGTGGCCTCGGTATCAACTTAACGTCTGCCGATATTGTCATCCTTTACGACAGTGACTGGAACCCTCAAGCTGATTTGCAAGCTATGGATCGTGCTCACCGTATCGGACAGACCAAACAAGTTGTTGTATATCGATTCGTGACCGACAATGCTATTGAGGAGAAGGTTCTGGAGCGTGCGGCTCAAAAGCTGCGTCTCGATCAACTTGTCATTCAGCAAGGCCGCGCACAAGCTGCAGCCAAGGCAGCCGCAAATAAAGACGAACTCTTGTCCATGATCCAACATGGTGCCGAGAAGGTGTTTCAGTCCAAAGGCTCGTTGGGCGACTTGGGTAAGAAAACGCTCGACGACGACGATATTGACGCCATTCTCAATCAAGGTGAATCGAGGACCAAGGAACTGAACGCAAGATACGAAAAACTCGGCATCGATGATTTACAAAAGTTCACATCTGAGTCTGCGTACCAATGGAATGGCGAGAACTTTGCCAACATCAAGAAGGACGTTGGCATGACCTGGATTAATCCCGCAAAACGGGAGCGCAAGGAGCAATCCTACTCCATGGACAAATACTTCAGACAGGCCATGTTTCCGAACCCCAAGGGCGATGGCAAACCGAAGGCACCCAGAGCCCCCAAACAGACCCCTGTTCAGGATTACCAATTCTACCCACCTCGTCTCCGCGATCTTCAAGACCGAGAAACAGCCTATTACAGAAAGGAGATTGGTTACAAGATCCCTCTCCCCGATGGCGATGATGGTAACCTTTCTGAGCGGGAAGCCGAGCGGGCTCTTGACCAGCAAGAAATTGACAACGCCACTCCTCTGACGGAAGAAGAAAAGAAGGAAAAGGAAGAACTTTCAACACAAGGTTTCGGCAACTGGAGCAGAAGAGACTTCCAGCAGTTTGTTAACGGCTCAGGAAAATACGGACGCCACGACTACCAGGGCATCTCGAATGAAATTGACAGCAAGACACCTTCAGAAATCAAGGCCTATGCCAAGGTATTCTGGCAGCGGTATACCGAAGTCGCCGATTACACCAAGTCCATCAAGGTAATTGAAGATGGCGAAGAGCGCATGCGAAAAATCGAGAACCAGCGCAAGTTGTTGCGAAAGAAGATGTCGCAATACAGAGTGCCCCTGCAACAGCTCAAGATCAACTACTCGGTTTCCACTACGAACAAGAAGGTGTACACCGAAGAAGAAGATCGCTTTCTGCTGGTGTTGCTCGACAAGTATGGAATTGACTCGGAAGGGCTGTATGAGAAGATGCGTGACGACATCCGCGAGTCACCTCTTTTCCGGTTCGATTGGTTCTTCCTGAGCAGAACACCCACTGAATTATCTCGCCGCTGCACGACCTTGATCACTGCCATCGTCAAAGAGTTTGAGGACGTACCGGCGCGTGGGCCCAACGGTGTAAATGGGAAGACGAAGCGCGAGCCTGATGAAGAAAACGATGAGGACAGCGTTCTTGGTGCACCTGCTAAGAAGAAGACTAAGAATGGAGTCAAGGTATGCTGCCGCCCACCCCATATCTCGCGTCAACGATGAGTTACACTAACAGACCCTTGCAGAACAAAGCTCTCGACAACGTCAAATCTAGCAAAGCCAGCTCTACAGCCCCTTCGCGTGCCTCGAGCGTCGCCTCAACCGGATCAAACCACACTTCAAAAGGCAAGAAGGGCAAGAAGAGAAAGTGAAATGCTCCCACAAGTACAAACTTCGATGATGGAGTGTGAAAAAAGTTTGTTTTATTTCGTGGATGCTACATGGAGGAATGGTGTTGGAATCGGACATTGAAGGCAGGCTTTTCATACTAAATAGATGTACGGCGTTACTCTTGCACAGAGTTGTAGGTGAGGGGGATGGATGAGGGGTCTTTTGTCTAATCAAAAGGCAAAATGTAGCTTTGCAAGAAGGTAGAATACATATGTGAATTCCTATTCGTGTCGTCAACTAAGAAGTATCATCTTCGTTGCATTCCTCATTGTCCCAAGCTTTTTGGAAAAG